>SJYC01142017.1:0-28300 GCA_006408675.1 Madoqua kirkii
TTTTTTTTTTTTTCCCTAGATACATATCGCAGTACTATGGAACTGTAGCAATGAAGGGCAAACTATATTCCCATTATGTAAATATACACATGATTTTTTTCTACACATGATTAAATATCTCATATTTTGAAGAAATTTGCCTAAAATAGAAGTGATGATACTAAATTCTCACTGAAGTTTTTAGGAAGATTTTGAATTTGATACCAATTTTTAACTGTCAGTCTTCTACTAACAGAGTAATAAAAATTAGTTCTCGACCTCAGGAGACTTAGCATTGAACCTAATAACCTGGATGGGCAGTGTAATGTTTCTGCCTCTGTCACTTACTGCCAGCATGATCTCAGTCATTTAAATTATATACAGCTTAGTCTCTTTATTTGTAAAGTACCACTGAAAACATACACCTCATCTTATGTTCTAAGAATTATATAAGATGAGGCATATAGAGTTTTAACACAATCAATACTTGATTTTGTTAAAACTCTATATGCCTCATCTTATATAATTCTTAGAACATAAGATGAGGTGTATGTTTTCAGTGGTACTTTACAAATAAAGAGACTAAGCTGTATATAATTTAAATGACTGAGATCATGCTGGCAGTAAGTGACAGAGGCAGAAACATTACACTGCCCATCCAGGTTATTAGGTTCAATGCTAAGTCTCCTGAGGTCGAGAACTAATTTTTATTACTCTGTTAGTAGAAGACTGACAGTTAAAAATTGGTATCAAATTCAAAATCTTCCTAAAAACTTCAGTGAGAATTTAGTATCATCACTTCTATTTTAGGCAAATTTCTTCAAAATATGAGATATTTAATCATGTGTAGAAAAAAATCATGTGTATATTTACATAATGGGAATATAGTTTGCCCTTCATTGCTACAGTTCCATAGTACTGCGATATGTATCTAGGGAAAAAAAAAAAAACACCTTATGTATAAATGGTCCCATTTAGTTCAAACCTTTGTTGTACAATTGTTATCTGTTAGGATTTCGGTGCTCATGGAAAGAGAATAAGGAGGATACAGAGCATCATTAAGGACAATGTTGTTGGATACGAGGTTTTGCTTTATTGGCTCTGAGAAGATCTAGAGGCTGCTCCTTTGGCCATTGGGGGTCAAATGGAAAAATAAGTCTGAGTTGGTGTATCATTAAGATAATGTCTTAATTCTGTTAGTTGAAGTAGTCATATCATCTCAAAGAGAATAATACACCCTCTGAGCTTCCCTTGTAGCTCAGTCAGTAAAGAGTCTGTCTGCAGTGTAGGAGACCTGGGTTTGATTCCTGGTTTGGGAAGATCACCTGGAGAAGGAAATGGCAACCTACTCCAGTATCCTTGCCTGGAAAATATCATGACAGCTTGGTGGGCTGCAGTCCACGGGATTGTAAAGAGTCGGACACAACTGAGCCACTAATACTTACTTACATCTATTTAACAAATCTTTACTTTTCTATTAGTATATTCCAGGGCAAATATGCTAGCTGGGGAAGATAAAAACTATGTCAAATAAAATCTTTGATTTCATTAAGCCTCCATTCAAAGCAGAGACATAAGTAGACTCACAATAAACATTATGTGTTATGACAGTGACAAATAACTTGGAGAATACAATATGGTAATAAGAGGGAGAATGAAACTGAAAAAGTTGCTTTCATTAGGGTCAAACAGAGAGGCTTCTCTATGGAAGTGAGGATAAAATTAAATTATATTAGATGTATCTTCTATGATACCTGGCACGTAATTGGCCTTAATACAGCTAATAAATTGTTAACATTATCTCTAACATGTAAGTCTTCAGGAAACTTAGCTTCAGTGTTGAAAAATTAGACAAATAATCCAAAATAATTAAGACTATAGAATTCAGAGGTGGTATTGAACTTTGAAACCTCTCAAGTTTACTCTGTATTCTAGTTAAAGAAACTGGAGAACAATTTCTCTGAGAATTGAGCAGTTTTGAGTTTGAATTGAGCAGGTTAACTACTGGCTACAAGGTAATGGGTGATTGATTTATATCCTGAGTTTCTGCCTCCTTCTGCCTTGCTAATGTTGGGAGGGCAAAATCTCTTTTTTCTCCTGTATGTCCTTCCCTCTATCTTCATTCTCCCCTCTGCTATGTTCCGAAGTTCCAATAAAACCCAGAAAAGCACTTCTATATGTATCCAATCAGCCCAAATCTAGGTGCTGACTGAGATCCTCCACTTTGGGACACTGCCAGGGTTTGGCACACCCTCAACTACTAGGAGCTCTTCAAAATATAATAGACTGCTTGGACAATCCAAAGGTTTGGAGACAAGCAAAAGCTAAGACAGGGTTGAATAATAAGATTTTTTTTTTTTTACCAGGAGGCCACTCCTTCAAGACTGAGAGAGATGACTGTGCCATCTAATGCAGAGAAATCAACACAAAGAATCGAGCAAAATGAATAAACTGAGGGATATATTTCAAATAAGAAAACAAAATACAACCTCAGGGGGTGAGGGCGCTGCAGGAAACCTTAGTGAAAAAGAAAAAAAATCTTGTCCATGAGGATACAGCTACTTAGCTAAGTCCAAACAAATACTTATTCCCAATTGTATACACTTTGTTGTATTCCCCTTTGCCACTCATGTAATGTGATGAATTTAATTGGTAATGTGCAAAACAAATAAACAAACAAACAAAAATCATCATAGGAGGAAGGCTTTAAGAGGGACAGCAGTGATCAAAAGACTTTGCAGGAGGAGTAGTTTTGAGCCTCAGTGAGGCTTTTACTAGTTCTCATAGTGTGTTGCCAGGAGCAGCAGCATGGTTACCTTTTGGGAACTAGTCAGAGTGCAGATTCTCAGGCCCCTTCTGAGACCTACAGCATCTGAAACTGGTGTTGGCCCCAGCAATCCGTACTTTAACAAGCAGCCCAGAGGATGAAGGAGATTCATCAAAGTTTGTAAACCAGTACTTCAGACAAATGGTTAGGAGGAAAAAAAGATATTCTCTTAAAAAAAGCACAGTGCTCATTTGCAACACAATATTGCAAAGTGAAATTTTCACCCTAGTGGATGTTTTATGGATGAAAAATGAGTATGGAGAGATGATTGATTCATAGTTGATGATAGACAGATAGATAGATAGATATGCATCCTACCTATATCATTGGAGAAGGAAATGGCAACCCACTCCAGTTCTCATGCCTGGAAAATCCCATGAATGGATGAGCCTGATAGGCTACAGTCCATGGGGTCGCAAAGAGTCAGACACAACTGAGCAACTTCATCTCACTCACTTCTTACTTTATCACTAGAGAAGGAAATGGCAACCCACTCCAGTATTCATGCCTGGAGAATCCCATGGACAGAGGAATCTGGCGGGCCATGGGTCACAGAAAGTCAGACATGCCTGAAATGACTAAAAACACACACATGCACCTATATCAGAGGTCATGTTTACATTCTACCTATATCTGAACTCATTTTACTCTCATTATTTTCCTTGCTTCCTATTGCTCTGAAAATCAATCTGGATGTAGTCCATCTAGTTCAGTTCAGTTCAGTTCAGTCGCTCAGTCATGTTCGACTCTTTGCAACCCCATGAATCACAGCACTCCAGGTTTCCCTGTTCATCACCATCTCCCAGAGTTCACTCAGACTCACACCCATCGAGTCCGTGATGCCATCCAGCCATCTCATCCTCAGTCGTCCTCTTCTCCTCCTGCCCCAATCCCTCCCAGCATCAGAGTCTTTTCCAATGAGTCAACTCTTCCCATGAGGTGGCCAAAATACTGAAGTTTCAGCTTTAGCATCATTCCTTCCAAAGAAATCCCAGGGCTGATTTCCTTCAGAATGGACTGGTTGGATGTCCTTGCAGTCCAAGGGACTCTCAAGAGTCTTCTCCAACACCACAGTTCAAAAGCATCAATTCTTTAGCACTCAGCCTTCTTTACAGTCCAACTCTCACATCCATACATGACCACAGGAAAAACCATAGCCTTGACTAGACGGACGTTAGTTGGCAGAGTAATGTTTCTGCTTTTGAATATGCTGTCTAGATTGGTCATAACTTATCTTCTAAGGAGAAAGCGTTTTTTAATTTCATGGCTGCAGTCACCATCTGCAGTGATTTTGGGGCCCCCCAAAATAAACTCTGACACTATTTCCACTGTTTCCCCATCTATTTCCCATGGAGTGATGGGACCAGATGCCATGATCTTCGTTTTCTGAATGTTGAGCTTTAAGCCAACTTTTTCACTCTCCTCTTTCACCTTCATCAAGAGTAAGTAATTGGTAATAATAATCATTGTTTTTATTGACTTTCTCTTTACCTAACTCCAGGCGATAAAAATGTATTTTTCTGTAGAATAACTTTATGAACATTGATAAAATTCTCTTAGACTTTGCCTAGAGTTATTATATGATGCTGAGTGAAGTAATCCAAGGACTAAGCTCCCCTTGTGGGTTGTGCCTTATTAGCTATTATCAATTTCCACTCTCACTGATTCTTTGCTAACTGTAAAATGCTATTCAAATATTAATTATTGATCTGCCAGCAAAAGAATCTGGCATGTGCTCAAACAATTTCAGAGGGATTATTTCATTACATTGATTTTACACATTACCCGCTTATATAATATGAGGTATTTTGGATAGATTTGATAGAGCAGTACCCTAGAGATACTGCACTGCAAGTCAATGAGAAAAAGAAAAAATTGGTCTCAAGTGGTAGGCTTGTCAATAGAAAAATCTACCATTTACTGAGTTATATGCATGGATACTGCTGCTGTGGATTTACAGACTCCTCACAACCCTACTTTCTGTCTAGTATCATCATGTCATTAGCTTGAAAAAGTATAAGCTTTATCTTAAACTTGAAATCTTGAAAACTCAGGAAGGGCTTCCTTGTTAACTCAGATGATAAAAAGTCCGCTGCAGCACAGAAGACCTGGGTTTGATCCCTGGGTTGGTAAGATCCCCTGGAGAAAGAAATGGCAACCCCCTCCAGTAATCTTGCCTAAACAATTCCATGGACAGAGGAGCCTGGCAGGCTACAGTCCATGGAATCGCAAAGAGTTGGACACGACTGAACAATTTCACTTCACTTCAAACTCAGGAAACTGGGATTAGAACCAGTTCTAGTTGACTAAAAGCCCAAGCTTTTCTACTCTCTGGAATTATATTCTTATATCATGAGAGAGCTTTGGTATCTATTTATCAAACCCTCATTGCACACTCACTGTGTTATGAATGCTCTGTGGAGGATATGACCATCCTCTATGGTCACAGAAAGTATATTTCATGTTTCTACTCTGCTTCCTCAGTCAGTTTCAGCTCCAGTAATTACCATAGAAGACACTGAGCTTAACTATTCCATCTTTCAGTTTTCTCATCTATAAAATAAAATGAATAATATTATATGACATATAGAGTTGAGATAAAGATAAAAATGTATTTAAAAGTATAATTAATAGAAAATTAGATAATTTTAAAAGTTTGTGGTTTCCCAATGTTCTATAATGAATATATATTACTTAAATATCAGAAAGTATATTTATTTTCTCAAAAGAACCAATTTCCTCCAGTGTTCTGATAAATGTATTCAATGTCTATCCTTTAAAACAATTATATTTTGCATCTCCCCTCAAGCTGTGTATTGCTGTTCTGTGTCAGATTAGATAAAGAATGAAACAACAGGAGACAAGTAAAGGGGCCATTTCTGAAATCTTAAAAAATAATATATTATTAAAGAAAGAAAAACAAAGGCATGTAGGAAAAATTCCTTTGCTATCAGGTTTTGAGTCTGTGTCTTTGTGCAACTCGGCAAGTTTTTTGCAGAACTCTGATTTAGGATATACCTGCCTTCTCAATCCTTGAAGAAATATGCCCATACCACCACCATCTATTCATCTGCAAATCTCATCTTTCCTTCAAATTCCAGCATAAATGCCATTAAAACAATCTTAGTTTTTTGTTTTTTTGTTTTTTTTTTCAAGGCAGAAAGTCTACTCAGTGGGTTCTTCACCCATGTGTCTGTCTCCTAGGAGGTATGCCTAGTGAAATGTTGGGAAGGGTTATTACTAGACTGTTACTCTCTCTCTCTTAGTTGCTAAGTCGTGTCCAACTCTTGTGTTTGAAGAAATATGCCCATACCACCACCATCTATTCATCTGCAAATCTCATCTTTCCTTCAAATTCCAGCATAAATGCCATTAAAACAATCTTAGTTTTTTGTTTTTTTGGTTTTTTTTTCAAGGCAGAAAGTCTACTCAGTGGGTTCTTCACCCATGTGTCTGTCTCCTAGGAGGTATGCCTAGTGAAATGTTGGGAAGGGTTATTACTAGACTGTTACTCTCTCTCTCTTAGTCGCTAAGTCGTGTCCAACTCTTGTGACTCCATGGCCTATAGCTTGCCAGGCTCCTCTGACCATGGGATTCTCCAGGCAAGAATAATGGAGTAGGTTGCCATTTCCTTCTCAAGGGGATCTTCCCAACCCAGGAACTGAACCTGGATCTCCTGCATTGCAGGCAGATTCTTATCCAACTGAGCTATGAAGGAAGCCCCCCAAATCTATGTACTCTTCTAAAGACGTTAAGTATTAATATTTTGGTTATATTATGTTCTCTTTATCATTGTGGTTTTTTGTATAATTGGGAGCAATGTGTAAAAACAAAATCAATTTGAAAAACAGTCAAAACCATATTAAATGTGGTGTTACAATATTGTAATTTGTCACTACATTCTTCAGGCTACCTCATTTTGTAACATGTAACCTAAGTTTTCATTGATTGTTACCTACTATAGTAGCCCACAAATTGGATGAAACCATAAATCATGTCTGTATTTCCCCCCAGGGTCTCCTCATAATAGATTTCAACACATATATGGGTACTGAATAGCTTTAACTTTTATTGCATTTTGGAGCTCATGAAATACATTGTGTCATCAACAATGACAACTCTTGGGAAAGAGTAGACCTTTTTACTTATTTCATGGGTAATTTAATTTCTGGGAGTGAGAGGTCAAAAAGCTGTGACCATCCTTCCCAAGTCTTTTGTCTCAGGGCTGGTGTTTCTAACAGAACAAACTGCCTGAAGCTGAAAGAATGAACAGATTCTAAGGGGATCTTTTAACCTGGGTTTATGTTCTTTATAAGATGGCCAAGCAACCTTTTCCAATGATGTTCAGGATATGAATACTCTGAGAAACTTGAGATAGGTATTTCTATGAATTGGTTTTCAAATCTTCAAGCACATACAATGTCAAAAGCATTAATTTGATAAAGAAGTCCTAAACTTTTGAAAAATAAAGCTGTGATATCAAATCCTTTAAACAAAATAAAATTCAAGAGCTCATTTTAAATCTTGGAAAAGTTTCAGGTACATTAAAAAAAAACTAATCAGTTTTAGGAAACAGAGCGTTCATATTTTACTTTTGTTATTAAACAATTCTGAAAACCCCTATTTTTGTTTGTTTGTTTGTTTCTCCACTCCAAAGGAATAAAGGTCCATGTATCAACAACCTCCTGCATGATCTAGATATATTAAAATAAACGGAGGAACAAAATTTTTTTTTTATTTAAAAACCTATTCAATGGTGAAGAAAGTATATTCCCAGCAGTAAACAATTAGAACAATTTATGGCTGTATTTTTAAATTTTTTATTTTTATAAATATATAGAGTCTTATCCCAAACAGTTGTTAAAGAGTAATAATATCTAATTTTTAAAGTGCCTACTATGTGACAGATTTAATTCTAGGCTTTTCAAAATACCTTGTCACTACTCTTTCAAGACAGCTATATAGTATATAATGTTACATATATACAATATATATTATATATGATAAAAGCTTTGCCATTGTTCTTTGCCTTTTGCATGATGAATTAAGGTCTTTAACCTTCAAAATCTCTATTCTCTGTCTACTACTCAGCTATCACAAAAATCCATAAATCATTGTGCTTATAAATTTAAATTTTATACTATCGTACACACTATGGTATGGTACACACTATGGTCTAATTTAATATATAATTAACATTTTATATCATCTACCATCAATAACCTCAGATATTCAGATGACACCACTCTTATGGCAGAAAGTGAAGAGGAACTAAAAAGCCTCTTGATGAAAATAACAGAGGAGAGTGAAAAAGTTGGTTTAAAGCTCAACATTCAGAAAACGAAGATCATGGCATCTGGTCCTATCACTTCATGGCAAATAGATGGGGAAACAGTGGAAACAGTGTCAGTCTTTACTTTGGGGGGGCTCCAAAATCACTGTAGATGGTGACTGCAGCCATGAAATTAAAAGACGCTTACTCCTTGGAAGAAAAATTATGATTACTTAGACAGCATATTAAAAAATAGAGACATTACTTTGCCAACAAAGGTCTATCTCGTCAAGGCTGTGGTTTTTCCTGTAGTCATGTATGGATGTGAGAGTTGGACTGTGAAGAAAGCTGAACACCGAAGAATTGATGCTTTTGAACTGTGGTGTTGGAGAAGACTCTTGAGAGTCCCTTGGACTGCAAGGAGATCCAATCAGTCCATTCTGAAGCAGACCAGCCCTGGGATTTCTTTGTAGGGAATAATGCTGAAGCTGAAACTCCAGTACTTTGGCCACCTCATGTGAAGAGTTGACTCATTGGAAAAGACTCTGATGCTGGGAGGGATTGGGGGCAGGAGGAGAAGGGGACGACTGAGGATGAGATGGCTGGATGGCACCCCTGACTCAATGGACATGAGTCTGAGTGAACTCTGGGAGATGGTGATGAACAGGGAGGCCTGGTGTGCTGCAATTCAAGTGGTCACAAAGAGTCAGACATGACTGAGCGAGTGAACTGAACTGAAACATCAGGAAAAAAGTGATCCTCTAGAAAGAAATGTCATATTTTATTTCGTTGAACTTTCTATATATCTAACAAAGAGTTGTTTATCCTAGGAGTTTATGCTACAAGTTTGAGAAGAATAAATAATCTACTATGTATTATGTGCTTATTGTGAAGAAGGATTATGCTAAGGAGTTTATACACATTATTTTATTTTCAATCCTTAGAAAAAAATCACTGTGACACAAACTTTTAACTATTTCTATAAAATAGACCAAGGTTTATCATTTAATAACATCATCAGCTTTCCTTAAACTGAGTTGATCTATAAGTTTGAACTGAGTTTGAACTGCACTGGTTTATAGGATCTGTTATTGATTTTTTGTTTCCCCAAATTGTGGAAGTAGTGACAGAGCTGGTAAAAAAGGTATGGATGGTTACAGGCAGTGTATGAGATTCCAGAACTTTCTGAGAAAGGTCATGTCTATAAATGAATCTGTAGATACTGTATTTATCAGATTATATATTTTATGGAATGTGAAATCTTCCTTTTATGCTAAAGATAACGTTTGTGAAGTTAACTATTACTTAATAGCCAACTAAAAATACTTTTGAGAGTCCCTTGAACTGCAAGGAGATCCAACTAGTCCATTCTAAAGGAGATTAGTCCTGGGTGTTCATTGGAAGGATTGATGCTACACCTGAAACTCCAATACTTTGGGCACCTGATGCAAAGAGTTGACTGATTGGAAAAGACCCTGATTCTGGGAGCGATTGGGGGCAGGAAGAGAAGGGGACAACAGAGGATGAGATGGCTAGATGGCCTCACTGACTCGATGGACATGAGTTTGAGTAAATTCCAGGAGTTGGTGATGAACAGGGAGGCCTGGCGTGCTGCGATTCATGGGGTTGCAAAGAGTTGGACATGACTGAGCAACTGAACTGAACTGAACTGAAAAATAATAGGCTGAATTTATATGTGAGAGTATCTAAGACATTTCTGCAGAACAGAAAATTAATGGCAATACAGTGTATCTTACAGAATATATTAGATTAGAAAAAAGTGTTGTTTTAATGCTTAACCACTTTTTTTGTTTGTTTGTTTGCATAAATGCATGTTCAGTCACTCAGGTGTTTCTGACTCTGTAACCCCGTGGACTGTAGCCCTCTAGGCTCCTCTGTCCATAGGATTTTCTCAGCAAGAATACTGGAATGGATTGCCATTTCCTCCTCCAAGGAATCTTCCTGACCCAGGGATCAAACCTGCATCTCTTGCATTGGCAGATGGATTATTTACCACTGAGCTACCTGGGAAGCCCCTAGCTTCTGGTTGTGACTAGAAGTATGTGTTGTTCTTCACCCTGTAGATGCATCTTTCCAGTCTCCGCCTGGGTCTATACATAGTGTTCTTCCTGTGAGATTCTGTTGTATCACATAGCCAACATACATAACGATATCATTCAAATTGGAATAGGGACCTACCCTCTACAGTATAATCAACTCAACTAATTATATTTGCAATGACCCTATTTATAATTATGGTTACACTTTAAGATACTAGAGATTAAGACTTAAAATATCTTTTGTGTGTGTGGGGGGGTGGGGAGGGACACTATTCAATCTATAACTGCCATGTTAAAGGACTTTTATTTAAGAGCAAAGGAAAATCAATTAAAAAGTGCACATATCCATCTGACAACTGTTTTTTAGAATGCAAAAAAGCAAGAGAAGAAAAAGCAAGTTAGTAAGATTTTGAAAATACATTAGAATTGTAGAAGATAATAATGGCTTAAACTAAGATAGCCATACTAAAGATAGAAATAAATACATATGGCATGAACATCATAAGAGGAGAAATAGATTTGAGGATAGCAGCAAATCAATAAATCATTATGAACTTGTTGAGCTTGGCACACTGCTGAAACACCAAGGAGAAATGAAAGTAAGAGAGTAGTAAGATGCCACATAGGAGCATCATTCAAAGGGAGACTGAATATAACTGTAAGACTCGCACGTGCACAGATGGCCTTTAAGGAGACAACTGTGAATGTCTCTGAAGGAAAATACGGGGCAGAGTTCAGAACAGGACTGGATTAAACTGGACTGAGTGTAATCCAGGTTGAGATTTAGAAAGGAAGACTGAATTATCAGTAAATGGCCTGAAGAGCAAAGGAGAAAACAGGCACACGATAACAATAACAAAATGAGAAAATGAGTTTGCATAAATTAAGAGAAGGAGTTGTTCAGAAACAAGAGTTAAAAAATACTTAATGCTGCTAAGGATAAGGTAGATGAAGACTGAAATGTCAGAATGAGATAATCAGATGCCATTTTTTAATCTCTTGAGAGAATGCCACATTTATCATTATAATTTCATATTTAAGGGTGTTATATCACTGTGTGTCTAAGGAAAATTTTACAAAGTAGACAGATAACATTAGATGGATTTTGTTCTTGAAGCAAATGTTAAAATCATAAATTGATAGGATTAAATTAATAAGGTCCTGAATAAATCCCAATTTCTTTTTTAAAGACTTCTTTGAATAGTCTCTAATTAGTATAAGTCCTGAAAATCTCTGAGCATATTTTGCAGGCGTAATTGAAGGCAGTTATCCTGTATGTTTTGTGTAGAAGCTACAGACATATTTCTCAATTTTTAGAAATTTTCAAGTAATCTGTGAATAGTTATAGCTTTAATTTTTGACATGCAATATCTATTTATTTATTATAGCATTCAGAAGGCATATCAGATACTTTTTGTTTTTGTTTCCCCTTATAAATGCATATCCCTTACTTCTCATAGTAGAGGATTTGAAAAATGGTAAAAAAAAAAAATCAAGTGTAAAAAGCAGTCAGTGGTATGAACTATAGTCAACACCAGAGAACATTCCATCCCTGAAATAATTCATATACATTTTCAAAACCAGTTTGGAAGCCTTCAAAACAAAAAACCAAACACGAAACCCCACCCTAGTGTCTTGAAGGGTTTTTTGTTTTTTTGGTTTTTTTTTTTGCAATATCTTGATAAGCTAGAAGTACATTTCATAACATTAGGAGCATAAAAGTCTTAGGAAAACAAGAAACTTGAGTGAGCTTTTGAGCATACCCACAGAGTCCTAATTCTTTCCCAACTTCAATTTATTGGATTCACCTGACAATACAATTTTTCTCTCCTTCCAAAAAACAGTCTACCTGCTGTTAAAAACTGGACAAGATTTACTATCTGATTGCCTACTGGTATGGTGTCTTTAAGTGATGAGTATAAATCTTTAATTACACTGCTTAGAATGACTTCACTTTATTCTAGTATTTCATCCATGAATAAAAAGACAATTGAGAACATATTATTGGTATTTGCAGTACCACTTTTTTTCTATTTAAATTTATTTTCAACAATTTTGGAGAGCACACCCCCCCATTGGAATATAAGTAGTATTTTCTAAACAAAACAACCATAGAAATTATATGTAGCAATAGATACAGGGATGATTCATAGATAGGTAATAGAGATAGAGACATATAGGTAGGTAGCAAGAGTCTTGTATTGACGGAGCAATTCTATGTCTTGATTGTGCTTGTGATTACATGGAGCTCTACATTTGATAGAATTGTTCAGAATTATATAATCACAGAAATCAATGCTTGTGAAAATGGTGAAATCTAAATAAATTGTGTGAACTGTACCATGTCAATTTCCCAGCTTTAATCAATTTTCCAGATTTAGTATTGTGCAATAGGTGTACAATGCATTATCACTGGAGGAAATTGTTTGAATCATGCATGGTATCTCCATGTATATTTTTTGTAGCTTCCTCCAAATCTTTCATTATTTCAAAATAATATTTAAGAATATAATTAATGTTGTCACATACTTACAGTAACAAAAATAATTTGATATCACATGCTTTTCTGGTTTTCCTAACACATTAATCCAGCTTACATATTTTATTTTAAAGTATTATATGAGTCATAAGACTCGTTATTATCCCAAGGGTCTAAAGACTTCCTCCAATGAAAAGCTAGAGTTAAGTAGTGGACCCTGAGTAGGAAGGACCTAAGGTGATGCAGTTATTGCAGGTAGAAATTTTGTGGTAAACTTTGAAATATAAATTATTAAGATATTGCACTTCAATTTTATGATTTCTATTCAAATGATTATTTCTTGATGGTGGTCTTGATCTCAAGTCTGAGACAAACGGAATTATGGTTTCACTTATAATTTAACGTACATATTTAATCTTGAGAAACTTTCACTTAAAGGGACTTTCTTTCTTCCACTATTTCTTATCATGACTTTATGGAAGGATTTCTCCCCTCTACTTGCTCTTTTAAATCTTCTCAAATGATACTTTAGCATCATCTCACATTACTTTATATGTTTTTGCAGAATTTCTCCTCATTTGATAGAGAAATATGTTCCTTTAATCTTATTTCTAAATCAACTCTCATCTTTCTACTCAAATTACTGTAATATATGTGAAAAAAATTAATCTTTCAAGAGTAGTATAGTTGCTGAAAACAGTTATTTTGTAATGCATTCACCTTGCTTTACTGAACTTGAAAATATTCTATTGTTAAATGACAAAAATGATCAAAGAACACGTAGGGAGTCCATGCAGAAAATCATCTTTCCTCATCAAATAAACATGAAACTGATCTAATATTCTAGGTAAATATGTATTCTTCTCTGAGTAAGTCTGGCTTCAGAAATGGACATAAGGTTAATTTCAGTGACTGGGTAGACCAATGTGGGCCGCTTCTGAATGAGTCATTCCATGGGGACCTATGATTGTTTCCTAGACAGAACATACAGATAATTTTTCATTTTCTGGGAAAAAAGCTGTTCAAAATCAAATCCCACTGAGCACTTGATAAGTAAATAAAAATACATTTAATGTAAAACTGAGGGGAAAAAATTGCAGTTTAGATACTAAAGTCAAATATTCTGTCTTAAGGGCAACTTGAACTACTGTGTTTTAAAAATTATCTAAAAGAGTGATTATAGCATGAATAATAAAAAGTGCAGGTCAATATATTTCATTGAATCTCCTAATGATTTATGAAGTTTAGTTGCTCAGTCTTGTCCGACTCTTTGCAACCCCATGGCCTATAGTCTACCAGGCTCCTCTGTCCATGGGATTTTCCCAGCAAGAATACTGGAGTGGGTCGTCATTTCCTTCTCCAGAGGATCTTCCTGGCCCAGGGATCGAACCAGGTCTCCCATGTTGTAGGCAGATGCTTTACCGTCTGAGCCACTAGGGAAGAGCAAAGAAGGGTATATTTAAAATCTCACCTCTTTCTTCTGTTTTTGCTTTTTAGGATTCTGTTTTTAAATTGAGTGGTTTCCAAATACATGACTTTATTGTGCTTTCCAACTACACAATTTCATCTACTTTATCATTTTTTCTGAGGTAGATGGTTCAGTTCAGTTCAGTACTCAGTCGTGTCCGACTCTTTGGGAACCCATGAATCGCTGCATGCCAGGCCTCTCTGTCCATCACCAACTCCCAGAGTTCACTCAAACTCGCATCCATCGAGTCAGTGACACCATCCAGCCATCTCATCCTCTGTCCCCTTCTTCTCCTGCCCCCAATCCCTCCCAGCATCAAAGTCTTTTCCAGTGAGTCAACTCTTCACATGAGGTGGCCAGTGAACTGGAGTTTCAGCTTTAGCATCATTCCTTCCAAAGAAATCCCAGGGTTGATCTCCTTCAGAATGGACTGGTTGGATCTCCTTGCAGTCCAAGGGACTCTCAAGAGTCTTCTCCAGCACCACAGTTCGAAAGCATCAGCCTTCTTCACAGTCATGAAGTCATTAGTATTTTCACCACAGATGGTATAATTAAGACTAGGGAAAAAAAAAAAAAAAAAGGCGTGCCCTGTGGCACACAGCTAATATAAGGAAGAGTTGAATTTTTAATTTATTTCTTTCGGAAACAATAGCCTATGCTGTTTTCTCTTCTATTCTACTTGATAAATGAACACGGTACTGCCTGCAGTTGAAATATCTCTGTGCACACAAGGGGAAAATGTTCTCTGTGTAGAGTCCTAAAAAGCCACTGGATAAGAGTTGTCTCTTTTCTCAATTTGAATAAATCATTCAAAATCTAGGTTTTCTTTAATTGTTGTTGTTCTCTTCTGTCATTGATACTTATCTAATAATTCTGCTATACCAGCAGTGAAGGCTTATTAAAGAGGAGTCTGGGAATTTCTCTCATGAATTTTACGTGTCAAAAATGTTCATAACAAATGTTATGAGGAGGGTGGCAGTTCAAGATTCACTTTAAGTTGTTTCTCTACACATAATTTGCTTTAATAGTAATATTGACTTTCTATGACATTCATCATATAGAGATTTACTTTATTCTAAAAAATTTTTCTTAGAGGTATTATTGTTCATTCTTTAAAATAAGGACCATAAAACTCAAGAGAGTTTAAGCAACTTAACCAATGCCTCTGGTTAGTAGTTGGCAATGCTAAGACTTGTGTTTAGGTCTACAGGTTCTAAAAAAAGGAAAAAAGCTAAGATACCAAATTCCCATCCTGGCTGGAAGTTTAATCTTTTAATTCAAGACCCAGAGAGCAAAATCTTCAAAGATGAGGCTGTCTCTTCTTTGCTTCTAGAAGAGGATCCATCTTCATGTTTTTAGAAGGAAATCCCATGGCTAAGGGGTCAGGGTGCCCTGAATTAAGGGGAGAGGACTGCTACTGTTGTAGCTACAGTGATGAAGCATTTAGCCAAAGTGGATTACTCTAGAGCCTTAAATTATAGTAGAAGCTTTTCGCCAAGTTTTAAACTTGCTTTGGAACCATAACCTCAAAATGTTACAGTTTTGAAGATATAGTCTTTGTTATCAAGGAATTAAATATGCTCCTCCACCAAAGTTGGAAATTATTTTATGAACTCAATTCTTAATTCACAGATGTCATGCTCATTTGGGATAAGACAATCTTCAAGTCTTAGGATATCAGAGATAGTAGCAATACCTGACTCCATTACCCACTTCTTTCTTAACAGTAACTATAGAAACAATTTTTGCATAGGTTTAGACAAGTCAGTAATCAGAAGACAGTCTTTCTATTCCATGGGAACAACAAAGTTGACTCAAAGTTGGCATATGGATTGTTATCATGAACTGTGGCTCTGGTCTTTGCCTCACTGTAAGAATGTACAGAAGCAATAACAAATGCTTCTGATGCCTGTGTTGTTCTTCAAGTGGAAGAGGGTTTGGTGTAATCCACCAATCCATCATGGCCTATAGATGGTGAGAAACCACACCCCAAACATATGATTTATGGCCTTCCTATTTTAACAGTTGTCCTTTTAATTAAAAGTTGCACAATTTATATTATGGAACTGAAAAACAGTTTGTATTTTCACTATTGTTTTTATCAAACCATTAATGTATAAATAGTCTCAATCCTCATTGTATAAATACTGAACAAGTCCCTTAATAAATCTGGCTTTTTTTTCCATATTTAAAAAACAACAATGGGAATTCCCTGGCGGTCCAGTCGGACATGACTGAAGCGACTTAGCAGCAGCAACAGCCAGTAGTTAGGACTCTGTGATTCTCCTGCATAAGGAATAGGTTTGGTCCCTGGTTGGGTAACTAAGATCCCGCATGTGACAATGCAACCAAAATAAATAATAAAAATAAACAAAATAATAAAAATTTAAAAAGAACAAAGATATGTGCTAAGTTTTCAGAATTAGATGTGACTATTGAGCACAATGTCCTACTAATGGTAGGCTGGTTTCCTCTGACTATTTGCACATTAAAAAAATTTTTAACACTATAAATTTTAAATTTAAAATTATAAAAAAATGTGAACTAACAAAATACTACTCTCATCCACCATGAAAAGCTCAATTCAAATGTCATTTTCCCTTCAAAATCTTTCCATTTTCCCTGAAAATTCTGACTCATTTCCCAGATATTCTCTTGGTAGTTGTTTCATACATATGAAGCCAAAAGTGTGTTTGCATTACTAATTGAATTTAAAGAATTCTGTAGTCCATGGGATTGCAAAGAGTCAGACATGACTGAGCAACTTTCATTCTAAAACATCTTAAGAAACTGCATGAGCAATACACATGTGGTTTGTGACTTTTTGGCAAGTTCTGAAAGGGGCACGTGGTTGAATATAGCAAGAGAACACATTGCATAAAACTAGGGGTAAAAGGTGGGGTTTGCAATGGAAATTTAGGGGCAAATGGAGATTAGGCCATGTATTTGGAGGTGGAGACATTTTGATGAGCTTGGTCCTAATCAGCAGGTTTAAATCATCTTTAGTTTTCCAAGGGAGATCTCTGCCCTTATTTCAATAAAGGTCACATCTAATTAAGGTTATAGTGTAGTCTGACGCTGGAGAAGAGTAGGTGAAGTAAGAACTTGAAAACACCACTGTGGTCTGACAGGATAAATGTACAATAGAATGACTTGATGAAGTATGGAACATGTAATGTATCATGTCGAGGACACACTGATGACCTTTCAGAACTCAGGGAGTGACCAAGGAGGAAAGATGATTCGATTCCAGCCATTAATCTGCTGGATTATCTGTCATAGTGCCAGGAACTTTATGGTTCCTGGGAAAACACCTGATTTCATCAACCAAATGAGCATGTTTTATAAAACCCTCCAGCCCCTGGGATGTATAACAATTAAAACAATTATCGGTCGGAGTGGGAAATATATGAAGCCAGTATTTCCACACATAGATGGTTTGAGGCCATTTTCCCTTTCATGTAAACTTCTTTAAAATTTCCCCAGTTGATGAGTGAATATTAACACAAAGAGTTAACAGTAGTAGTAAGAAAGCCCATTTAAAAAGTGTGAAGTCATTGTAGCTTCAAAGCACACACTAATGTTGTGATATTATTGCCCATTATACACTGGAAAATTGAAAGCTTTAAAATTACTCAAGCACTTCTACTAGTAGCTGGGGGAAAACACTATACTTATATTTTCCCCACATCAGGGACTAAAGATACTGGTAGAAAGGACTTTGAATGGAAACAATGACCCTCTATTTTCACCGTGCAATTTTGATTCTAAATCACTCCCCAGGAATCCTCTATTTATTTATTTATTTGCTTGTAATTTTTATTTATTTTTCATAAAAGAAAATAACTGTCAAGATTTAGATACTTGAGTAAGATCTTTTATTCATTTGATAAAATGCCAAGGTGTGTGTTTGCTGGTTTGTACAGTATGAATCTGTGTAGTTTTTCAAGAAATTAGCAAACTGTCTTCCAGAACAATTATACAGTTTAGTTTTCCCACCAGCAATGAAAGAGACCCCGTTGCTCCACATTCTTGCAAGGCTTTTGTCTTGCCATACTTTAGATTTTGCTCATTCTCTTGGGTTTTAGTGGTATCTTATTTTAATTTATCTCTTTCTAATGACATACAATATTGAAAATCTTTTTATGGTTATTTTTCATATGATCTTAGTGTCTGTGAGATTTCTCTTAACTTTGAAATTGCTTTTTTCATTCTCTTGTCATTGAATTCAAAATGTTCTTAGTATGTTTTAGATAATTATTCTGTATCATGTGTCTTTGGAACTATTTCTTTTCCTGTTGTTGGCTTGTTTTATCATTCTCTTATAAATGTGAATTTCATAAAACACAAGTCCTATGTTTTAATGAAGTTCAGCTTATAAAATTTTATTTTGTGGCTCATGTCTTTAGTGTTATATCTAAAAAAGTTATCACTATACCCAGTGTCATCTTTCCTAGATACTTTCCTATATTATCATCAAGACTTGAAAGTTTTCCATTTTACATTATGATATATGTTCTATTTTGAATTAATTTTTCTAAGGGGTATATACAGTTTGTGTCTAGATTTATTTATTTAATTTTTGACATGTGAATGTCCAGTGGTTCAGCAGCATTCACTGAATCCCTAACATGTATAAATGAATACTTTTAAGACAATGGTAGTTTTAACAGGAAGATAATATCATGCTTAAATCTTTTGTTTTCCTGATTTGTTTTCCAGACTTTTCTTGGTATTTTAGAGCTAGAAATATATGAACATATTTATATATGTAGAAAAAAGCCTTCACAAATGTGCTCTACAGGTTAGTATTAGGATGAATAGAGATCTGGACCTTAGTTTTGTAAATTGCACTCCTTAGAATCCCAAGAGTCACAGCAGTACAACCAGGAGTTTGTGTGTCTAGGATTAAAATCCCTTTACTTTATTCCATCAGAGCAATTATGTCCCTATTTATGTCCCTTTGCCTGGTGAGATCTTGCATACATTCTCCTCTTTTATGTGGAAAAAAATTTGACTACTCATTACCTGCTCTAGTGCTGTAGCATGATGAATTTTGATTTTGACCAACCTATATTCCAGAAAGATTGTGAGTATAAAAATTGCTTATTCAAAGCAAGAATAGAGAATATCAACAAATCATTCTGTTGAGAAATCATATTGCTCAATTGACTAAGAACTTACTATGTGCACATACAGTGTGACCTTACTATTCAGTTCAGTGCATTATACAATTTATGCAATAAAGAAAAAATAGCAATAATATAACCAATAGCATATTCGTTCAATAAACTAAAATAACTTGGAGGTGGAGCTAATATTACTCAAGGAAGTATCATAGACAAAATACTAGTAATAGTATTCATTGTTCTAAAGTATGCAGTGTCCTAGGTACATTTGGACAAGATTAAAATATTAAGACGTTCCTAAAGCATTTTAGTCACATACTCCCCCATACAGATAAGAACCTCCACACTTCTGTTTTCCAGCCCCAGTTGACCCCATCAGAAGTATTCTGCAGTAGAAGATTTAGAGCCAGGTTTAAATGATGAATTAAAATAGTCCAGGGAATGAAAATAGATTGTGCAGCCAAACATAAAGATAAATTTTCTCATTATGTGCTGCCCAATGTACATGTGCATGCATTCTTTAACGTGTCTGAATGGCTTATAATTTAACATCTATGGACATTTATAAATGCTGTTAGACTGCAATGACACATTTCACTCTGAATTATAGCCAATTTATGTTTCCGAAATTAAAGAAGCTCAGTTTAAAAAGAGATAATCTCTTGAGTGTTGTAGAGTATATAAAAGCTTTTCTGAAGAAATAAAACAAAACAGGCACATTCACTACAGAAAAGTGACTCAAGATTCTTTCTTGGTGTCTAAAACAAGCATTCTAAATCTATTGAAAATTGGAAAGCCTAGAATATAACCTTTTATACCATTACATAAATTAACCAATTTGTTTTCCAAAAAATCACTGGCTGTAATCATTCTATTAAACATTTAATGGTGGTGTTTGTTTTTTACTTTTTGGTCTCAGCCCTCAGGCTAACAGATGGCATTCAGTTAAAATAGATTGTCTTTTAGTACTTATTTGAATTAATTTCAGTAAACAACATTGGAGAAGGAAATGGCCACCCACTCCAGTACTCTTGCCTGGAAAATTCTATGGACAGAGAAGCCTAGTGGGCTACAGTCCATGGGGTTGCAAAGAGTGAGACACAACTAAGTGACTAACACACCAACATCATTGAGTCCATTTTCAAATACTCACCAAACCCAGGAAGTTCAAAGATGAATCTGAATAGACTTTCACCTTGGTGATTCATGCATTCATGCTAAATCACTCAGTCTTGTCCAACTCTTTGCAACCCCATGTACTGTATCCTGCCTGACTCCTCTGTCCATGGGATTCTCCAGGCAAGTATATTTGAGTAGGTTGCCATGCCCTTCTCCAAGGGATTCCCCACCCCAGGGACTGAACTCCTGTCTCCCGCATTGTAGTCAGATTCTTTACCGTCTAAGCCACCAGGGAATCCCTCAGTGATACACAAGTCTAATGAGAAAGACAAAGATGCTGTAAGAAAAAATTCAATATATTAAGTCAAGGGCCATGAAAAATAAATACACAAGGAGGAAAGTACAGGGAGAGGTTGCCTCACCAAATTAGGTGCATCAGGGAAGAAAGAACTCATAAGAAGATACTGTTACATCTTGAGAGATAACTATGGTTTCTTGAGAAAGAACCTGGGAAGGTAGAGCATTTCAGACAAAGGGAACTGAAAGAATGATGATACCAAAGCATAAACTCCAATGACACCCAAAGTAACTGGTAAGTATCTTGATTTCCTGTAGCATAAAGTTTAAGACACAGGCTACTGAAGAATGAGACAGCAAAAGAGACACAGATGTATAAAACAGTCTTTTGGACTCTGTGGGATAGGGTGAGTGTGGGATGATTTGGGAGAATGGCATTGAAACATGTATAATATGATATGTGAAATGAATCACCAGTCCAGGTTCGATGCATGATACTGGATGCTTGGGGCTGGTGCACTGAGATGACCCAAAGGGATGGTATGGGTAGGGAGAAGGGAAGGGGGTTCAGGTTGGGGAACACGTGTGTACCTGTGGCGGATTCATGTTGTTGTATGGCAAAACCAATACAATATTGTAAAGTAATTAACCTCCAATTAAAATAAATATTTTTTTTTTTAAAGAAGAAAACTGGATCGAAGGAAGAAGCCAGGTCATGGGAGCCTAGCATACCATGTTAAAGCTTGGGCTTTATCTCAAAGGCAGTGAGATGGCATGAGAGTAACTAAACCCAAGGTACATTAGGAGGATCACTCCTGCACAAGGTAGATGTGGGAGGGGAAAGCAGCTTGGGGACACACATCAGTTAGGAAAATAAGCCTCTGTCAGGTACTATGGTTATAAAAATATATTCTGTAAATATATCCATGCCAAAATTTAAAAATTATTGAAGACCACTACATTAGACATATGGTCTGCCTTGATTTGTTAGACAATGAAAAAGTTTCCCTCTGTGCTCCCTTTCATAGAAAATGGCATTTTGACTCTATCAAACCCACTTGTTCATCAATAACAGCTTAGATTTAGCATGGGTATACCATTTACAAGGAGGTTGCCATTGTAATATACATACCATACTGGCCAGAATCAGAGGACCTTATGCTAAAAGTTATAACTTGCTTACATATTTTAAGGAGCTAGTGTGTCTGTCAACCACATGACACTTGGATTGTTTGAGCATCATGGATCCTGGGAAGCAATGTGAGTTTTTGAAAATTTCAAGTTATTTCAGAGCCATCTATCTTCTATTGCATAAAAAGAAATTATCAGGAAAGTTTCTCCAAATGGAAAGTGCCATGAATGTTTGAGTATACAGAATGTTATTAAAATCTAGAGCCTGAAATTAATCATATTAATTGTCATTATTTCTTGCATTTAGTTGTTTATTTATTCATCTATCCATTTATTCATTTGGCAATCAAATTGTAGAAACACTTATAAATTAAACACCTTTTAAGCACCTAGAATGCAGAACAGAAAACTCTAAACTATCTTAAATACCCAATAGTCAATTAATAAAATACTGATATTTCTTTGTCATTGTTTATACTTAAGGAAGAAAGTGTCCTTTAACAAGTTTCAAATACACATGATATTTGACTTCGACTAAACAAATCATTAAATCTATAATATCTCTTTACCTGTTTTCAGTAATCTTTCTTTTTTTTTTTCTTTCTATTTACTTGACTTTATCTTCCAGTCTCCCTTGCCTGGAACAAAGGAGTCACATCCTAGTTTATAGATTTTTAACAACTGTGTTGTTAAAAGGATGCTAGTTAAAAAAAGATCTCATTTTTGATTCATTCTGTTAAGTTAAAGACATTGAAAACAACGTCTCTTAAGCAAAAGGCCCAAAAGACCTTCTAGCTGTCAGTATATTCCAAATAATTTTCCCAACAATACCACACTTCATACTCACAGAAATCATATGAGTTATGGATTTGCCTCCAGTTTGATAGATGAAGAAAATGAAAATTTCTTTCAGATTTGTTTAAGACTACTTATGTTGAAAATGTCAGAGCTAGGAGTTAAAAATATATCTTAGTCCTCTGAAAATTGGTCTTGTGTATCATTGACCCTGTTGTTTTAGTCAAGTTTTATCTACTCTCTGGCGTTGCCTTAGACACAAATTCCTGAATTCTGTTTTCTCATTCTGTTAACATTAATTCATAAGTACTAGTAATGGATACTGACTTGAAGTTTTTCTAAGTATCTTCAGTATTTATTGGAGCCATACAAACATAAATGATGTGGCCTTGATAGAAATTCTTTTCTAAACACTCATATAACAGAAAGCATGAATATTTTAGGTAGCAAGTGGCAGTTAAAATGAGAACTCACTTTTTCATTAAATGTGCATATATAAAATACTATAAAAACTATATATAGCTAGGAATAAAAACATACAATTTGCATTCTGTGGAAGGTGGTCAGACGTGTATGTTAAAGATTATATGTGCTAAGTGTTTCCATCACTCTCCACTTCAGTGTTCTTTCTAGAAGGTCTCACTGCTACACACATAATTGTTAAAAAAAAAAAACACAAACAGTGCATAAGAATATTGTATTAAAATTAAATTGAAGGGCAGAAAGTTATTATAATACCTTGTTAGATTTAAACATGACTTGTTGGCCTGGTCCTGCATTAGTCTTCCTTTACAAAATCAGAATTTTAATGTGGATATTGTCTGAAATACAACAGAAAATCTAGAGACTGCTGTTGCTTATTTTTCCTTTATTTCTTTTAAATGGGAAAGACTAGAGATCTCTTCAAGAAAATTAGAGATACCAAGGGAATATTTCATGCAAAGATGGGCTCGATAAAGGATAGAAATGGTATGGACCTAACAGAAGCAGAAGATATTAAGAAGAGGTGGCAAGAACACACAGAACTGTACAAAAAAGATCTTCACGACCCAGATAATCACAATGGTGTGATCACTCATCTAGAGCCAGACTTCTTAGAATGTGAGGTCAAGTGGGCCTTAGAAAGTATCACTACAAACATAGAAAGTGGAGGTGATGGAATTCCAGTGGAGTTGTTTCAAATCCTGAAAGATGATGCTGTGAAAGTGCTGCACTCAATATGCCAGCAAATTTAGAAAACTTGGCAGTGGCCACAGGACTGGAAAAGGTCAGTTTTCATTCCAATCCCAAAGAAAGGCAATGCCAAAGAATGCTCAAAGTACCACACAAATGCACTCATCTCACAGGCTAGTAAAGTAATGGTCAAAATTCTCCAAGCCAGGCTTCAGCAATATGTGAACCATGAACTTTCTGATGTTCAAGCTGGTTTTAGAAAAGGCAGAGGAACCAGAGGTCAAATTGCCAACATCTCCTGGTGCCGGGAGCCAGAGTGAGGAACTCCGCCCATGGCCAAGGTCATGAGGAAGGAGGCTTCGGCATACGCAAAGGCAGGATGGAGCCTCAGGAAACCCCCTGTTTCTGAGCATCTATCCCCAAAACCAGAGTCTACCTACTTTACTGTTTCATGCTCTCACCTACTCCTCTGACTTTACGGGGGGCTGTTCCCCCCGGTTCTCTCAAAGAAGGAGTAAACTTACAGCTCCAAGTCAATAAAAATTCCTGGGCATGACAGGAGTGTTTTGACTTATGAACTCCTCTGAAGTTATCTAGCCTGCCTGTACAGTTTCATCTGGCCACATGTGATTGTTTACAGCCTCCCAACCATGAGAGGCATGAGATGTTTTAGATTTACTAAAGGCAGATTCTTTGGGGAAGTTAGAAATTATTAGTATAGTGGATTGGTTAGGAATTATATTGGTGAAGGGTTTTTCATTTGTTGTGCCAATAATTGCTGCTAATTCCCTGCCCTGGGTGTGACAAGGGTGTCTCAGGTAAAACCTCTCTGCTGACAGACTAGCTTGTGTGACAACCTCTCAACCATAAACAGCACAGAGAGTTTGGAGTATTTTGAAAGTCTTAATTAGCATAGGGCTTTTCTCATTGTTGAGTCAATGATTGCCACCAGGCTTCCATATCCTTAGGCACCTGGGAATATATTAATCAATGTATTTGGAATATAGAAAAGAAAATATAGTAGTTTTTGATGTTTGCCACATGTGATTGTTTACAGCCTCCCAACCATGAGAGGCATGAGATGTTTTAGATTTACTAAAGGCAGATTCTTTGGGGAAGTTAGAAATTATTAGTATAGTGGATTGGTTAGGAATTATATTGGTGAAGGGTTTTTCATTTGTTGTGCCAATAATTGCTGCTAATTCCCTGCCCTGGGTGTGACAAGGGTGTCTCAGGTAAAACCTCTCTGCTGACAGACTAGCTTGTGTGACAACCTCTCAACCATAAACAGCACAGAGAGTTTGGAGTATTTTGAAAGTCTTAATTAGCATAGGGCTTTTCTCATTGTTGAGTCAATGATTGCCACCAGGCTTCCATATCCTTAGGCACCTGGGAATATATTAATCAATGTATTTGGAATATAGAAAAGAAAATATAGTAGTTTTTGATGTTAGCAATACTAGACTTTCTGAGTTAATGAATTTTCTCTTTTGTTATAGATCACTGTACTTTGTTATAAATTACTGTGTCCTTGCTATGTAAAAAATGTAATTTTATCACTATCTTAAGACTAAATAGATCTTAAGAGGAACATTAGTGAAGAGTTTTCATTTGTTGGGCTGATGTTTGCTGCTAAATCTCCATATTCCCTGCCCTTATAATGAATATAACTAGCATATAGGAGAAATAAGTATTAACCTTTAAGATTAATCATGTTAATCTTAGGTTAAATAAGTTCCTTAGTTGTAACCCACTACACCCTCAACCTATAGGAATGCAATTTTATCTGCTACCTTCAAAGGGTGGCACCTGGTTTAAGGAAAAAACACCCATGGAAAATAAGTTTTTTGGTTATCAGAAAGAAAGGATCATAAAATGTCAGTAGGCCTCATGGCCAGAAGATAATGTAAAACCCCTAAGGACTTTTTTTTTTAATACATTTATATGAAGCACCTGATTTTGATAAAGGTCAGGACTGCTGGCCCCTATGTGACTTTAAAATTGCCATTTGTCTCTATGTGTAACAAAAGGTATATAAGCAAACCTAAAAAATAAAGAAATCAGATCAGTTTCTGGAAAGACTGATTCCCCCATGTCTTTTCTTTCTTGCTCCTTGTTTTTCTGGCTGAATTCCCATCTGGAACGTGGGTGCTTGCCACGTCTACTTACTTGCCCCGGCTTTTAAGTTCCACGTGAGTAGGAGCCCAAGGAGTGGCCTTCTGATATTCAAGTGGCGCCAGTGGCTCAGTGTAGATGGTGCAAATTTGTCTTGAAATTTTATTGCTATCCCATGTAAACCAAGTTATTCAGCATCATTTTCTCCACTATATTTCCTACTACGCTATCCATTTCTAATCTCTCTATATATCTGTAATTAAATAAGTTTTTTTCCAAGGACGCCGACTCCATCTCACCTTCGAATTACCCTGGATCCACTGAGGCTGGACTCCGGCATGCTGGGTCATGAAAAAAGTAACAGAGTTCCAGAAAAACATCTATTTCTGCTTTATTGACTATGCCAAAGCCTTTGACTATGTGGATCACAATAAACTATGGAAAATTCTGAGAGAGACGGGCATACCAGACCACCTGATCTGCCTCTTGAGAAATCTGTATGCACGTCAGGAAGTAACAGTTAGAACTGGACATGGAAAAATAGACTGGTTCCAAATAGGAAAAGGAATACATGACAGCTGTATATTGTCACCCTGCTTATTTAACTTCTATGCAGAGTACATCATGAGAAACATCGGACTGGAAGAAGCACAAACTGGACTCAAGATTGCCAAGAGAAATATTAATCACCTCAGATATGCAGATGACACCACCCTTATGGCAGAAAGTGAAGAGGAACAAAAAAGCCTCTTGATGAAAGTGAAAGAGGAGAGTGAAAAAGTTGGCTTAAAGCTCAACATTCAGAAAACGAAGATCATGGCATCTGGTCCCATCACTTCATGAGATACAGATGGAGAAACAGTGGAAACAGTGTCAGACTTTATTTTGGGGGGGCTCCAAAATCACTGCAGATGGTGAATGTAGCCATGAAGTTAAAAGATCCTAATTCCTTGGAAGAAAAGTTATGACCAAACTAGATAGCATATTCAAAAGCAGAAACATTACTTTGCCTACTAAGGTCCATCTAGTCAAGGCTACGGTTTTTCCTGTGGTCAGGTATGGATGTTGGAGTTGGACTGTGAAGAAGTCTGAGCACTGAAGAATTGATACTTTTGAACTGTGGTGTTGGAGAAGACTCTTGAGAGTCCCTTGGACTGTAAGGAGATCCAACCAGTCCATTCTGAAGGAGATCAGCCCTGGGATTTCTTTGGAAGGAATGATGCTAAAGCTGAAACTCCAGTACTTTGGCCACCTCATACGAAGAGTAGACTCATTGGAAAAGACTCTGATGCTGGGAGGGATTGGGGGCAGGAGAAGAAGGGAACGACAGAAGATGAGATGGCTGGATGGCACCATGGACTCTATGGACATGAGTCTGAGTGAACTCCAGGAGTTGGTGATGGACAGGGAGGCCTGGTGTGCTGGGATTCATGGGGTCGCAAAGAGTCGGACACGACTGAGTGGCTGAACTGAATTGAAGTGATTCCTTGTTTACATTTTCTGTAAATTCTGAGATATTTATTTAAATGTAGTTTCAAGAAACAATACATACTGATCTATTTTACAGTTTTCCCAAAGGTCATATCTTTGCAAAACAAGAGTACGATAACTAGAATAGTGACATTGATACAATTAAGGGCTTTATCATTCCATCAGCAAAAATAACCTTACTATAATCGTTTCATATACACCCCCATCTCCCTTCTCATTTCAACCCCTTCTTAACCCCTGGAAACTACTAGTATAGTCTCCATTTCTATAATTCTGTCATTTCAACAAAACTATGTAAATAGAATATTATATGTAACCACTTGGTGTTTTTTTCACACATTGTAATTGCCTGGAGACTCATCCATACTATTGTGTGTATCAATAATGTCTTCCTTTCTATTTAGACTAATATTCCATGGTGTGCATGTACCATATTTTGTTTAATCATTTACTCATTGGGGGACATTTATTTTTTCCAGGTTAAGACTAGGCTCAGGAGTGCAATCGCTAGGTTGTTTTAAAATTTTCACATTTAGTTAAGAAATTCCAAAAGTGTTTTTAAGAAAGGCTATACAATTTTTCATTCCTGTCAGAAATGCTTATGTGAATGACACAATTTCTCTGCATCCTTGGGAGGATTTATTGGTGTTACCTATTTTTATTTTGGCCATTCTTATGTGTGTGATGTTATCTCACTGTGGTATTTTTATTTGAATTTACTTAGAGGCTACTGAAATTGAGCAAATATTCATGTGCTTATTTGTCATCTGTATGACTTCAGTGAAGTGTCTTTCCATGTCTTTCCAGTGTCTTTTTGACTAATTCTTAGTTGACTTTTTACTTGTTATGTATTTATTTTGTCTTTTTTTTTTTTTGGTAGTTTCTTGATGTGCAAGCTTAGATTAGTGATTTTAAAATTTTTCTACTTCTTAATGATGCACTAATGTTATAAACTTCTCTCTCAA
>SJYC01142018.1:44-36181 GCA_006408675.1 Madoqua kirkii
CTATTTCATCTCTCTCCCATAAATTTTTATATGTTGCAATTATTCATTTATTCATTCATTCAAGTTGATTCATTTTTTTCCTTGATGTCATGTCTTTGACCCATGCATTATTTACAAGTATATTTTTTACTTTCCAAGTGTTTGGAAATTTTTGTTATTTTTCTGGTATTAATTTCTACTCTGATTCCATTTTGTTCAGAAAGCATACTCTATGATTTCAATTATTGTAATAGGTTGAGATTTTTAATGTGCCAATATATAGTCTAAGTATGCATTTGTTCTGAGACAGATTTTCCATGTGTTTATTGTAGAATTATTTGCAAGAAGCAAAAAGTAGAAACAACCCAAGTATACACTGAAAGATGACTGGATAAAGAAAATGTAGTAGATTCATACAATGAAATATTTTTCAGACTTTAAAAAGAAAGAAGTTCATATATATATATGTTTATATATATATGTATATATACATGTTTCTTTATATACCATGTTTTATTTACATGCAAAAGCATATATATATATGTGTGTCTGTGTGTGTGTGTATAATTAAAACTTTTTACCTTATCACAAGTCCTCCTCTCCTTTTAGAACAACACTTTGATTTCAAATTGTGGAAATACCTACCCCACCGTGATCTTGTTGAGACTAGATCTGTTGCTCCAGATTACTATTGACAATTACTAACAATTGCCCCAGTTAGCAACTATGTGCTGAGGGCCAGTGTGTTGAAGTCTTCATAACTGTGCTCATAAGGTTGATTTTCTAGAAAAACTCACCGAAATTAGTAAAGATATTATACTTAGTAAAGATATTATACCCCAGTTATGGGGATATTGTCGTCGTTGTTGTTGTTGTTGTTGTTTTGGTTTGGTTTGGTTTTTTGCAGCGAAAAGATTTAGACTAAAATCAGCAAAGGTAACAGATACAGAGTGGAATCTAGGAAAGTGCAGGCACAAGCTTCCAACTGACCTCCCCCAGTTTAGTTCTATAGACAGCAATTAGTTCTCTCAGAAATGATGTTTGAATAAATTTATGAAATACTATCAATCAAGGAAACTCACCTGAGTCCTGTAACCAGGATCATTTATCAGGAGTCAGTCAGATAGCCATAGAACAGCATAGGTGAGTAACCTTAGCCATTGAATCTCCAGTCATCTCCCAAGGTCAAATTGATGCAACATGGCCCAGAGTTTCAGGTGAACAAAAATAAATATCTCCATAAATCATACCATTAGTAGCAATTATCTGGTTTGGCCCCAGGTTTCCAGAATACAAGAAAATACTTTTATCAAGTTGGATAACCCAAGAACTCAGAGTTTGTGTTCTAGGAGCTGGTCAAGGACAAGTTCATTCTTTGGAATGCATAAGATGTAAAAACTCCAAGTTTGCTGAGTTAAAATTTAACTGTAAAGCTGACTACATATTTTGTAGGACCCAGTACTAAAGGAAAATGTAGCACTCTTTTTCAAAAAACAGAAAGATGCTATCACTAAAGGAACCAAATATAAAGTTTTTTTCTTCTCTTCTATCATCTGTCTCTCAGAATGACATAATGTTTCATATTTGTTATACATAATCACTCTAAGTAAAGAAAAATTAGAATTTTAAACTATTCACAGTGATTTTACTGTATATTTTTATGTTGTATTGTGCCTTTTTAAATGCAAATAGGAGCATTTAACTCATATGCTGAATAACCAAAATTGCACAATTTGTATTTAATAGTTCATAAGTGCACATGTATTTTGTTCTTACTAAAATAGTAGAAAAAAAAAAACAGAAATCTAATTCAACTATTTATATTTCACTTTTGGTTGCTCAGTCTTGCCTGACTCTTTGCCACCCCATGGACTATAGCCTGCCAGGCTCCTCTGTCCATGGAATCTCCAGGCAAGGACACTGGAGTGTGTTGCCATTCCCTTCTCCAGGGACTCTCCCTGACCCAGAGACTGAATCCAGTTCTCCTACATTTCAGGTAGATTCTTCACCATGTGAGCCACCAGAGAAGCCCCATTTTTGATATGTCCATCTTCTATGATTATTTTGGCTCATGGACAACTACAAAAAGGCGGAAAGAAAAAAAGAACTATTCTTGTCCATTTTTGATGTCCTGCATTTTTCTTTTATGTCATTATTTTCAGTTTAAGTAGTTGGCTAATATAGTCAAGTGAAAAGGAACATGCCAGGCCTCCTCAGCTCTCTGCCTTAGAAGGTCAAGGCCCTATTTTGAGAAAGGCAGCAATCCAGTGTTGTCAGAATGACTCCCTATATCCTTCCCTTGTACCTGCCTTGACTGTCGCTGAACTTTCACACATCATGGGTCCACAGGAGTTCTGTGCACATGGGGTATTGTAAGCACTGGGCAAATGAGCTAGCCAGGAACCATGGCAGACATGCCTATTGTGTGTATTTTCTCTGTTCATTCACATACTCCCTTGAACCATTGACTTCACATATAAAATACAAGTTGAAAGAATTTTTAAGAATTTTAAGAAAGTAGCAGGAGAGTGCTCAACCAAGTCTGAAGTTCTTCTGATCACGAGGTCCAGGTCAATTTTTAATCTCATAGAATTAGAATGATCTATGTACTAGTGTATAAAATCATCTATGAACTAGAGATACAGTAGTAAATATATCATTTTCAGTGAGCTTGAAATTGATATATGGGTTAAAGAAATTAAACTAACAGAATAAAGCATGAAAATATCAGTATTGGAATTAAGTCAGGGTTCTCTGAGAATCATTTAGAGACAATTTATTTAAAAAATTTTTCTGGCTTCACTGGATCCTTGTCATGACACACAGGCCTAATTGCCCTGCAGCATGTAGGATTTTCCCAGACGAGGGATTGAGCCTAGATCCCCTGTAGCCACAGGCAGATTCTCAACCGCTGGACCACCAGGGCAGTCCTAGAGAAAACTAATTTAACAGATTTCTGAAACATCCTTTTGAAAGAAGTAGTATTAAATGGCAGCTAAGGGTTGAACAGAAGTTAGCTTAAAGGATATGGGCTTGGTGAAGATAATATTTTAAGGACAAGAAGTTGTATTGATCATCTCTCTCTTTGATCTTCTATCATATCCAATCACTGGATATTTTTCTAAAAAGACCTAAACAAAGAGGAAAAAAAGGGAGATCTTTTTTCAAGGCTATTGAAGATTTTGAATGTTTGTACATTTAGTCAGAAGAGTGTTATAAGCCCTTTGCTTGAATGAAATTTTAGGTTTGAGACTGATATACACAAATATGAGCTGTCATTCAGAATACATCTTTGAGTGGCCCTGTTTCAAACTTCTTAGCATCATCCATACATCATCCTCTTATTGTATCAGACACAACATTGAAGCTAACGTTGCTTTCTCCCATGAAAAATTTTCAAAGGAAATGAACCGTACTTATTTTACATCTAATACATACAATTGGTGCTTATTTGGGGTCTTAGGAAAGCTGTGTTTATTCATTTCTTTAGCCCTTTTTTCCATTCTTTGCAATTATTAATATTTTGATTTAAGAGATGAAAATGTTTTTAAAGGAATAATACATAAACAGGATTTTAAAATTATTTCTTATGAATACTAGAGTTAGTTGCCATTTCCTCCTCCAGGGGAATCTTCCCAACTCAACTTCAAACCAGCATCTTCTCCTGCATCTCCTGCATTGACAAGTGGATTCTTTACCACTGAGGTACCTGGAAGCCACACATGTGCCTTAGATCCTAACAAAAATAAGTTAACAATGAGGTGACACCTATTTATTAAATAAGCCCCTAATTCACAAGGAAAATATTACCCCTGTCATTTATTTTCAGCGTAATTGTAGCTAAAAGTAGCATGTAGAAATTCCAGACATTGAGAGTGGAATTAATTAGGCTGAATGCCTGATGCTTTGGTCTTGTCACTTAGTTCTTTCCACACCCAGAAAGATATGCTCCATGCAAATCACCAGCCTACTACAGTGTATCTGAGAGTCTGAGATAATAAGATATTACATTATGGATCCTGAGTGGGCTCAAAGCTTGAGAAGAGAACCTAATAGTTGTTATAACAAGTACACCCTGGTGTTTGAAATGCAAAATTGTACATAGTAATGAAACAGTGATCAAATGACATGACAAGCAGAATCCACCTGCCAGGGCCTAGGGTGATTCATTAAACACTAACACTACAGGAAGCCCAGTGGCAGCAGTGTTGTTTGCCTTTAGGCAGGAAATTATGGAAAGCAGAGGTATGGTGAAAAGAAATACTATGAGACAGTGTATATGTTTAGGTTGGGGGGGGGGAATATATAGGTACATAAGCACAAACAGAACCACTGGGGCAGGAGTGCCAAATTAGAATCATTACATATTAAGACTCAAAAAGAGACACAGGGGAAATGAGCAGAAGGAATGTTAAATAGTTTTACAGTGTATTTATTAACTGACTTCGAAATAGAATCCAAGTTCCCTTACTCTTATTGTTTGTGATCCTCTTTCATTACTCTTTCTATATTGTATTCTCCTTTTTAATACATTTCTCTAGAGCCATGAAATTAAAAGATGCTTGTTCCTTGGAAGAAAAGTTGTGATCAACCTAGATAGCATATTTAAAAGTAGAGACATTACTTTGCCAACAAAGGTCCGTCTAGTCAAGGCTATGGTTTTTCCAGTAGTCATGTATGGATATGAGAGTTGGATTATGAAGAAAGCTGAGAGCTGAAGAATTGATGTTTTTGAACTGTGGTGTTGAAGAAGACTCTTGAGTGTCCCTTGGACTGCAAGGAGATCCAACCAGTCCATTCTAAAAGAGATCAGCCCTGGAATTTCTTTGAAGGGAATGATGCTAAAGCTGAAAGTCCAGTACTTTGGCAACCTCATGTGAAGAGTTGACTCATTGGAAAAGACTGTGATGCTGGGAGGGATTGGGGGCAGGAGGAGATGGAGATGATAGAGGTGAGATGGTTGGATGGCATCACTGACTTGATGGACATGAGTCTGAGTGAACTCTGAGAGTTGGTGATGGACAGGGAGGCCTGGCATTCTGCGATTCATGGAGTCACAAAGAGTCGGACATGACTCGTGACTGAACTCAACTGAACGAAACTAGAGGCTCAGAGACCAGAAATTTGGCAATTTTAGAGCAATGTCAAATGCATCTTACATATGAGCCATCCTCCCTGGCCCCGACCTCTTCTTTATAAACATAAGAAGAGAAAATTCAATTTTGAAATTCATCCCTAAAACCAATCATCCATTTCCAAAATATGTACTAAACATTTCTATCTGCAAGAACTATTCAAATAATAGAAGATATGAAGAGATTTGTGTCCTTGTTTTAATGACTTCATGTACATATAAAGAAGTTTCTGCAATCCAAATTAAAAGTAATAATTATCCTAACCAATGTATAAAAGTATTATAATGGAATGTGCAAAGATTTTTCAGATATGATCATATTTAAATTGGCTCCTGAGAATGTATATAAGTTTAATGTATAGATATGTGGGTGGTTTTCTCAGGGTGTTGAAAAATGTGAGCAGACAGGATGCTAAGAAAGTATGAGTGTTTGGAGAAATAGAGAATAATTTGCATGGAGGAAATGTGACATAGTGGATATTCTTCTGCAGAAGTTACTTCTTTTTGAAAAAATTTTGTTCTTAAAGTACTAGGGCACTATAATGTGGAGGCAAAACATCTTGAATTGGAAAGTGGATGAAATAATTTAGCAAGTTAATAAAAATTTGGGAAGGAGGACTGAAAATAAAATTTTCATCCATTGTTGTTGTCGTCATTGTTCAGTCACTCAGTCATGTCCAACTATTTGCAACTCCATGGACTGCAGAACACCAGGCTCCCCTGTCCTTCACCATCTCCCAGAGCTTACTCAAACTCAGGTCCATTGACTTAGTGATGCCATCCAACCATCTCAACATTTGTCACCCTCTTTTCCTGCCATCAATCTTTCCCCAGAATTAATATATTTTCCAATGAGTTGGCACTTCACATCAGATGACCAAGGTTTTGGAGCTTCAGTTTCAGCATCAGTCCTTCCAGTAAATATTCAGGGTTGATTTCCTTGAGCATTGACTGATTTCATCTCCAGCTGTTCAAGGGACTCTCAAGAGTCTTCTCCAACACACAGTTCAAAAACATCAATTCTTCAACACTCAGCCTTCTTTATGGTCCAGGTCTCACATCCATACCTGACTACTGAAAAGACCATAGCTTTGAGTATATGGACATTTCTTGACAGTAACGTCTGCTTGTTGATATGCTGTCTAGGTTTATTATGGCATTTCTTCCTAGGAGCAAGCATCTTTTAATTTCATGGCTGCAGTTATCACCTTTTTTTAAACATTAAGGCATTATTTACATATACAAAATGCAGCCATTTTTGGTATACAGTTCACTATACTTAGCAACAATATAAATTCATTTATTAATAGAAATCATAGCAACTCCTAGTGCTTTCTTTTGTACTACAACTAGATTCATGTTTTTTAAAGGGTTTAAAGACTTAGCAGCAGCAGCAGCAGCAGCAGCAAAGAATTCTAAATAACCCCCTTGATTTTGCTAGCACAACCTTTTCTTGCTGTTAATATGAAGAGTTTAAGCTACAGAGTTTAGTAAGGTTAAAAAAAATACTCTCAAGAAAAGAAAATGAAAATAACTGTAGTATACAACAATTTGCTGAACTATGACTTCACTATTCTAGGGAATTCTTTAGGAAAATTAGGTTGATGTATCTTTAATGGACTTCATTTTCAGAAAAATATATGAATAGATTATTAATAGATTATGCACCTGGGTTTATCACATAACTATTTAGTCCATGCTGGTTCAATCCCAGGGTCAGGGAAGATACCCCAGAGGAGAAAATGGCAACCCATTCCAGTATTCTTGCCTGGAAAACCCCAGAGACAGAGGAGCCTGATGAGCTACAGCCCATGGAGTCACAAAGAGCTGGGTACAACTGAGCAGCAGCACAGCACAGTACAGCATATCCATTTTCAAAAAACACCGCACTGTATACATTGACTACTTCTAAACTGTTATATCGAAGATGCCTGCAATGCAGAAGACCCCAGTTCGATTCCTGGGTTGGGAAGATCCCCTGGAGAAGGGATATGCTACCCACTCCAGTATTCTTAGGTTTCCCTGGTGGCTCAGACTGTAAAAAAATCCACCTGCAATATAGGAGACCTGGGTTAGATGCAGTGGTTGGGAAGATCCCCTGGCAGAGGGCATGGAGACCCACTCCAGTATTCTTGCCTGGGGTCCAAGGACAGAGGAGACTGTCAGGCTACAGTCCGTGCGGTCACAAAGAGTCAGACATGACTGAGCGACTAAGCACAGCACACAGCACTTATTACAAACATTGCCAGTCCCAGTCAGGCCCCCATATTGAAAGTCCTGCCTTAACCCAGATCCTCAAATCCTTATAAATATCCCATCCTGGACTTTCTTACAAAATAGCGCGTAGATTCTTTCAAGGTAGTGGTCTCTATTTTGTAATGAACAGGAAATGTGATTTACTGACCAACAGGTTATTTTGCTTTTCTTTCATGGGCTCAGCAGTCAGCACTTCATTTTGCTCCTAACCACCACCCTATGAGAAGATAGAACTGGCCTATTTTATAAGGTAAGAAAACTAACTCCAGTGAGGTGACATGAGTTTTGGCTTAATGATTTTAATCCAGGGAGGTTTCCACTAAATGAATCCACTTCTTAAATAATAACATTTCATATTACACGTGAAGACTTCTAGTCTCTGGAAGACCTGAAATTAATAACTATGTATTCTAATGTACCAAGTACATGCCTACAAATTAATCTTCTTTTATCTGTTTTAGTTTTTTTTTCTAAATTAATTGCATGATATTACATTCATGTTCAAACCTTATGGACCTAAATTCACTACTGAATAAACTGCATATTTGTATCTCAGCATTAGAGATTTCCTAATCAGATCCTCATCTACCCTTTGGCTTGTTCTCCATTTTTCTCTCCCTATGGACCGTTCTTCATCTCAACAATTTGCTCATTTCCATCCCTTAGTGCCAAGGCACGTTTTTTCCCCATGCTTCTGTTTTCTTCTGTTAGACATCACTGTGAAGATAATTTTTGCATATGTCTTATATCCAGAATAAGTCTGCTTTACCTCTGTGGAACTAAAACCAAAACAAAACAAAACTCCGGTAGCTCCAAATTATTCAGTTAATGAATTATCAACTGCATGTTGCTCCAGATAAAAAAATGCCCACCATAACCTCAATTGAAGAGGTTTCGCAGGGTCAGGAGAGGCAAATAGCCATAACCTTTCACCTTAATATATTATTTCTAGAGATTTCAAAAAGATTATTTTTTCACCTTCTTCATGTGCTGCACACATCGGTGAAATCAAACTTCTGAAAGAATGCAGCGGTAAATTCTGAGGAAGTGAATCACTTTGTGGGAAATTCTAAACAATAGTGTTAGAAGACCAAATGGTTTGTACAGAAGGGAAACCAACTCTACTATTACTTTAATTATTCACCCTATTAACTGTGACACAGTATGGCTTTCAAATCTCTTCATTACTCAGTGTAATTAAGTGCGCAGCAAACAACAGGATGTTAGAAATCACATTCAGAGGAGACGTGCTGTGAGTGATGGTGGGTATACTATATATAGACAAAACATTTTAAACAGAGTAATTGCTCTCCCATCACTTCTCAGGATGCCTCACCTGTCTTGTTTTATGTTGTTTTAATTTTTTCAACTAGAAACCAGGCAAATGTGCTGCACTGATTTAGCATTTTCTGGTTTGCATCTCCGTAAACATAGGCTTTGCCAGTTCAGCAGCTAAGACTGAGGGGAAGTTCAGGATTGTTGGTGCATAATTGTTAAGGATTACAGATGGAAGCAAATAAAACCCAGGAAAAGAGAAAGGAAAGTAGAAGAAGTAAGCCTAGCACATTCCTAACAGGTTGATCATGGCTTTGAATTTTTTATTATAAAGAGGAAGGAATGGGATTGGGAAAGCAAGAATGTAAAAGATGAACAGATTGGCAAAAGGTAGATTGTTTTATTTTATTTTTTTTAGTTTTGTAATATGATCTTGTGAATGGTATTACTTCCTGTTTTGGATAAGGGACTGCTGAGATGGAATAAAGGAGATTCAGAAATAAATCACATTACTTTTTTTGTTTATTGAGGGTGATTTTATGACATTAAACAATGTCACATTAAAGAATACATATTTTTCAGCACCTCCAGATATATACCAGAAGAAATGTCACCCTAAAATATAAAATCTCAACAAATTTGAAAGGATTGAATTGTACAAAGTGTATTCCAAACTGAGCATAATGAAATCTATCCAGAAATCAATAAATAACAGGAAAAGTCTTCAAACAGTTGGAACTAAATGGCCCACTTCTAAATAACCTACAGGTCCAAGAAGGAGACTAAAAAAGTGCATTGAACTTATTGAAAACTGAAAAGCACATATCAAAATTGTGCAACACAACCAAAGTAGTGCTTCCAGGAACATATACGGAGATACCACTAGTAAGATATATGGGTGTTTCATCTGTGTGCTCTGTACTGATGGAATATTTCTGTATCTTGAATGTGGCAAAGAAGTCATTCATCTGCACACATAATTGAAATAGATATAACTAACTAATATATAACTAATGTCAAATTTCTAGTTTCGATAAGGTACCATAATTACATAAGATGTGACCATTGGAAGAACCTGGGTAAAGGATACACAAAATCTTATATTCTTCTTAAGAATTATCTTAGCAATTCTTGTAATTTTTTCCTTCTATATTGGGTAATTACATGAAATACTCTGATTTTCCCCCTTAGAATTGTAATTGACTATTTAGGATAGACTAATTTGCATATTTGACATATATGATGACCTATCTATCAGCAGCATGATGTGCTAACATGTAACTGAGTAGATCAAAATAAAATATTTGAAGATTATTCTGATTTATTTAGGTCCCATGAATGTTTCTGGTTTAGTCTTTGCTTACTTGTTTTATATTCTTACAAAATATCCTAAAGAAATGAATTCAGAGTATTATACAAAGAATGCCCACTATAAACTGCAAGTGTATCTTAAATTTGTCTGCCTGTCTAGATTGCTGGTGTTACCTCCTTGGTCTAATCCACCCATCCTTCCACAGCTCAAATTTACACATAGCACCTCAAATATTTTAATATAGAAAGTCTGTTCACAGCTCTGTTCCTCTTTCTCCTCCAACTTTAAATGCTCCAGAAGCTTTCCACTGACACAAGGGTAGTGTATGAAATTAGTGACCTTATTGTGATTAGATTTCAGCTTGAACGTCTTCCTTCTAAAAAAGGCTGCTCTAGTAACTCAGCCTAAAGTATGTAACTTTATGGTTGGATGGCATCACCAACTCAATGGAACTGAGTTTGAGTTAAGTTATGGGAGTTGATGATGGCCAGGAAAGCCTGACATTCTGCAGCCCATGGGGTCACAGAGTGGTATAGGACTGAGTGTCTGAGCTGAAAGTATGTAACTATTTTTTTCCTACCACATGGCTCTGTTTTGATTCTTGGCATGGTATTTATAGAGGATTTTTTTTATTATTTTGTTGTTTTATTTACTTGTTTATTTATTTCCTCTTCTCCACAGTATACTGTAAGATCTGTGAAAACAGGTATTGTTTTTCTGTCACTACTGTATCATTAGTAATAACAGAATGCACTTGATATTTTTGTCCTTGATACATTTTAGTCACTGTTCTAAATGACAAATGCTTATATATACTCACTTATATTGGCCTGCTGTGATTCATGGGGTTGCAAAGAGTCGGACTGAGCAACTGAACTGAACTGATATGTATATATGAAGTGAAGTCGCTCAGTCGTGTCCAACTCTTTGCAATCCCGTGGACTGTAGCCCACCAGGCTCCTCCGTCCATGGGATTCTTCAGGCAAGAATACTGGAATGGGTTGCCATTTCCTTCTCTAGGTGATCTTCCTGACCCAGGGATCAAACTCAGGTCTCCCACATTGCAGGCAGACGCTTTAACCTCTGAGCTACCAAGGAAGCTTATAGTATGTATATATTTATATATAGTTGTTTATATTTATGATGTATAAGTAACGTCACTTCAAATATATATATTTTTTCATATACATTTAATATTCAAGTATATTTGAAATGTTGTTAAACACTAATAATGTTTGTGATATAAGCACTAGCGTATTGACTAATTTATTTCTAACATCACTATGAGTATGTATTATAATTCCTATCACTATTCTAGGGTTGAAAAACTGTAGGGAGAAAGTAAGTGCATTCCTCCAGATAATAAAATCCATTAAATTGCTGAGAAGAATTTGAAAACAATCAGCCTGGCTCTGGAGTATTTATTCTTAATACCTAAGTTAGTGCATCAAGAACAGGTCTAGACCAGAATAGGTTTTTAAATAATATTTGTTTACTCAGTGAAAATGTTGAACTGGCTCCCTGGAAGAGGTGATTGTGTTTTGAGAAAGCATATTATAGAGTTTGCTTACTAGATTAAATATTTTATAGATATAAATTTACTTGTGAACTATTTTGAGGGCAGCAATCTGCAAATTAGAACTTTATTATTTACTAATGAATGATAATTTATTAATTTAAATCATTCTCACTGTATATGTATAAAATTATATCCTGAGCATATAGAGAATAAATTTTCTCATCAGAGCACAAATTAATAATCACATCAGTGAGCTTTAACAAAGCATCAGTATTCATTAAAAAAAATCATAATACCCAATATACATGTGATTTCATAATACACACTTAATATTTTATAAACTACCTTGAAAAATGTCTATAGCAATGCAAGTTTCATCATTTATCATGCCCTGAATAATTTGAGGGCTTCCCTAGTGGCTCAGAATCCACCTGCCAGTGCAGGAGATGGACATTTGATACTTTGATCAGGAACATCCCCTGAAGAAGGAAATTGTGACCCACTCCAGTATTCCTGCCTGGGAAATTTCATAGACAGAGGAGCCTGGGTGGCTATCATGCATCGAGTTACAAAAGAGTTGGACACAACTTAGCAACTAAACAATAACAAAAAATAATTTTTAGCACATTTAACGTGTTCTACTTTTGGGAAAATACAAAACCTGCCACAGCCTTGACTCTTGCAAACCTAGAGACTGACCTTGGTTTACAGGGCTTCCTATGACAAGGAGATTAACTGCATATTAACTTTCATTCTTTCCCCCATATTTTGGATACTGTTAACTGAAATGGGATTTAGAAAATATAATTGCTTTCTGTGAATGACAACTATTCTTAGAAGAAAGCGATGTTAGCAACTGAAGAACAGTAAAGTTGCTTTTGTTATGGAATTCCCTGTTGTCTCAGATGGTAAAGACTCTGTCTGCAATGCAGGAGATGTGAGTTCAATCCCTGGAGAAGGAAATGGCATCCCCTTCCAGTATTCTTGCTTGGGAAATCGCATGAACAGAGGAGCCTGGTGGGATACAGTCCATAGAGTCTCAAAGAGTTGGACATAACTGAGCGACTAACACTTTTGCTTCATGTCCTTAGTCAATATCGTTAATGTTAGTATGAATATATTTTAAAAAAAACTTCTCAAGGATGATATTTTATTAGCTATCTATCTAGGCAGCTAGTTTTATTTGTATTGTTACCTATGAATCATAAAAGGAGATGCTTCTATAACTGTATCGACAGTGGTGGAGAATGCAGCACTAAATATCAAGTCTTGTATATAGAGCCTGCAGGGTGTTATCATTTTCAGTCTAAACAGTGACTCACTGTATTATCCCCATTCACTAGTATATAATTGGGATTCAATGAGACTAAACAATTCTGTGCAAGTTCACACACCTGGTCACTGCAAAGATAGGAGCCAAGGCTCAATCTCTTTCACATGTCAAATGTGAAGGAAGGTCACTATTACTTTTAATTGTCTGCTGCACTAGATACTAATGAATATGAAAACTACTTGTTTTATACATCTGAGATTTTATAGACACTATTACTGCTGTCTTGAATACAGTCTCCCCCTTTTCTTTGGCTTACAAGCTTCTCTGTGCGATTCATAACCTATTTAAGATAATAAAAGATCAGTTTAAGACTGCTTGGAACTTGCCTACAAATAAAATTCTCTCTCTTCTTTATACTTTGCACAAATTTTATTATCATGTCTTTCTTGGTGGCTCAGACAGTAAAGAAGCCTCCTGCAGGAGACCTGAGTTTGATCCCTGGGTTGGGAAGATCCCCTGGAGAAGAGACCAGCTACCCATTCCAGAATTCTAGCCTGGAGAATCCCCATGGACAGAGGAGTCTTGGGCTACAAAAAGCTACGGGGTCACAGAGTTGGACATGACTGAGCCACTGAGCACAGCACAGCGTGGTTGCCCTGACTTGTTTGTAAATCTGTGCTCACTTCTGAACTGAGATCTAGAAGACCAAAGCCTGAGTGATAATGGTGGAGTAAAACTTAAATATTTGTTAAATTAGAATAAAATTGGAATGAGAAGAAGACCTTCAGATCCTATCCTTGTTTGTTAATTATGACCAGATTAAGTCTGTCAACAGGGTAATAAAACCCCATCTGTCTCTAACTTCTTCCTATGAATTAATCAAAGAGGAATGAATTTGTGATCACTGAAGAGCTTTGAAAGGGTATAATGTCTTTCTGTTTAAATTTTTTTTCAGTTTTGAAAAAATTTCTACACATGTTGTTTGTAACATACCAGTTACTAAGAATGATAGTTTATTATTAAAGATCGCTGTAAAATTTCAAGATAAGGTTAGGAGAAATATCTGTGACACAAAGGAAAGGTCTAATAGTATTCTGTGAAATAGTCCTTTCTTTGTTAATGTGTTGGAAATTTCTCTCAAGACTCAACTCATTCAACATTTATAATACTTTCCTTTATATCCAAGCATGGCACAACTTTAGCATACACATTTCAGTATGTTTGTTTGAGATCTTCACTAACTGTTACTTCTGTGAGGAATTCTTTTTATCTTCTATATAATCATTTCTCCAGCACCTAGAAGTTGATAAAGGGTAAACACTCACTCCTCTGCCTTTTGATTCTCTTCTGTTCACAGCTATTTGTAGGGCCTTTTTGCATTTCTTTTACTTGGGGGTGGTTTTGATTTCTGCCTCCTGTACAATGTTACGAACCTCCATCCATAATTCTTTAGGCAATCTGTCTATCAGATCTAATTCCTTGAGTCTATTTGTCACTTCCACTGTATAATCATAAGGAATTTAATTTAGGTCATACCTGAATGGTCTAGTGGTTTTCCCTACTCTCTTCAGTTTAACTCTGAATTTGGCAATAAGGATTTCATGGTCTGTGCCACAGTCAGCTCCCTGTCTTATTTTTGCTGACTGTATAGAGCTTCCTCATCTTTGGCTGCAGAGAACAAAATCAATATGATTTCCGTATTGACCATATGGTGATGTCCATGTATAGAGTCTTCTGTTGTGTTGTTGGAAGAATGTGTTTCCTATGACCAGTACTTTCCCTTGGCAAAACTCTATTAGCCTTTGCTCTGCTTCATCCTGTACTCCAAGGCCAAATTTTCCTGTTAGTACAGGTATGGGAATACCTGACCACCTAACCTCCCTCTTTGGAAATATGTATGCAGTTCAGGAAACAACAGTTAGAAATGGACATGGAACCACAGACTGGTTCCAAATAGGGAAAGGAATACATCAAGGTTGTTTATTGTCACCCTGTTTATTTAACTTATATGCAGAGTACATCATGAGAAATGCTGGGCTGGATGAAGCACAAGCTGGAATCAAGATAGCTGGGAGAAATATCAACAAGCTCAGATATGCAGGAGACACCACGCTTATGGCAGAAAGCGAAGAACTGAAGAGCCTCTAGATGAAAGTGAAAGAGGAGAGTGAAAAAGTTGGCTTCAAACTCAACATTCAGAAAACTAAGATCATGGCATCTGGTCCCATCACTTCATGGAAAATAGATGGGGAAAACAGTGACAGACTTTATTTTGGGGGCTCCAAAATCACTGCAGATGGTGACTACAGCCATGAAATTAAAAAATACTTGCTCTTTGGAAGAAAAGTTATGACCAACTTAGCTTATTAAAAAGCAGAGACATTACTTTGCCAACAAAGGTCCATCTAGTCAAACCTATGGTTTTTCCAGTAGTCACATATGGACATGAAAGTTGGACTATAAAGAAAGCTGAGCACAGAAGAATTGATGCTTTTGAACTGTGCTGTTGGAGAATACTCTTCAAAGTTCCTTGGACTATAGGGAGATCCAACCAGTCCATCCTAAAGGAAATCAGTCCTGAATATTCATTGGAAGCACTGATGATCAAGCTGAAACTCCAATCCTTTGGCCACTTCGTGCAAAAAACTGACTCATTTGAAAAGACCTTGATGCTAGGAAGAATTGAAAGTGGGAGGAGAAGGCGATGACAGAGGAAGAAATGGTTGGATAGCATCGCCGATTGAATGGACATGAGTTTGTATAATCTCCAGGAGTTGGTGATAGATAGGGAGGCCTGATGTGCTGCAGTCCATGGGATCGCAGAGTTGGACACAACTGAGTGACTGAACTGAACTGAAACACTCACTAATCACATGATTTGAAGTTATATAAATATGACATGAATGGTTTGCAATATAATATATAATTATATACTTTAAAGCATGATCGTGTATATGTCTATTATAGGTACACACACACAAAGTATCCACACAAATTGAAAATTACTTTAGAACATTAGTGATGGTGATTATTTCAGTTTCATGTTACAATAACCTAGCACTTCTGATAGTTGGTAAATATTAATTGAATAGAATGAAGTACCAGTGGGCATCTTACTCAGAACATGCCCTGTTCATCATACAGCTCTCTATAAAGCCAGTACCAAATACAGTATGTACCTATTAACCACAAATATTTAACTCACTGACAACTGAATAATTAAAAATATTAAAATCACTAAAGACTAGTTAAAATAGACTATAATTGTTAGATATCCAGTGGCTCAAGGGCTGTTGTTTTACTTATATGGATGTTTTCCATAATTTTTTTACAAATTCATTTTTGTACCTAGAAAATCCAGAAAGGAACTAAGCTTAATCAAATTATTAAATCAACTGTTGTTTTGTATAATTTTTTTTACTGATATTTCAAAAGGAATGATTGGATTCTTTATCAGAAGGTATTGTTATAAGCCCATTGTACTATTTTAATTCTCCAATGATAGGTTAGGTTTTGCCTGTGAAAAAAATGGCATTGATTGCCTCCTTTATTATTCTTTTTTAAAGAGTAGAGAAAAACTTAAAGCATTCAGTTGTGAGGATTTAATGAGTCTATTGCTAATGAATAAAGGGAGTATTTGCTGAATAAAAAGTTATGTTATTAAACTATATGATGAAAAATAGATATACACACATATTTTTATATACATTGAGATATGCCCCAAATTCAGGTTTTTTTTTTTACTGATATTTCAAAAAGAATGATTGGATTCTTTATCAGAAGGTATTGTTATAAGCCCATTGTACTATTTTAATTCTCCAATGATAGGTTAGGTTTTGCCTGTGAAAAAAATGGCATTGATTGCCTCCTTTATTATTCTTTTTTAAAGAGTAGAGAAAAACTTAAAGCATTCAGTTGTGAGGATTTAATGAGTCTATTGCTAATGAATAAAGGGAGTATTTGCTGAATAAAAAGTTATGTTATTAAACTATATGATGAAAAATAGATATACACACATATTTTTATATACATTGAGATATGCCCCAAATTCAGGAGATTAAAGCTTGCATCACTCTCTAGTTCAGTGACTGAGAGATTTTTCAAATTATTTAGTTATAGTTAAATTTTTACTTCAACATCATTGTGTATGAAAATGATTTTAGCATAAATTTAGCATTGAAATTTCATTGAGTTTTGAAGATTTCGATGAGTCCAAAGTGCTTAGCATCCGTGGAAGGGATTAGAAGGGAAACAGTCAATAAACAGTTGGCAGTGGCTATGTTATATATGGGAGAAGGCAATGGCAACCCACTCCAGTACTCATGCCTGGAGAATCCCATGGATGGAGGAGCCTGGTGGGCTGCAGTCCATGGGGTCACAAAGAGTCAGACACGACTGAATGACTTCACTTTGACTTTTCACTTTTGTGCATTGGAGAAGGAAATGGCAACCCACTCCATTATTCTTGCCTGGAGAATCCCAGGGATGGCGGAGCCTGGTGGGCTGCCGTCTATGGGGTCGCACAGAGTCGGACACAACTGAAGCGATTTAGCAGCAGCAGCAGCAGCAGCATATTATATATGACAGTGAAATTCAGATCCAGAACTTCTGCAGTAACCAGTCCAGGAATCCAAACCACAATCATCAATCAACACCAAAACATGAGAACTGAGTCAATGACGCCTATGTCCCTATTTTATTTGCCCTAGTTTTCAAGACCCAAATTGATCACTAAGATATCTTGCTGCCCACCTTCAGCTTCTCTGGGCCAAAAACCTCCAATCAGAGCATCTATAATCTTGACTTTTGTCCAGCATAAAGTTGTCTCACTCTCCTGTTGCCTATGAGCCTCTAATGCAAGTATGATGATGGCTGATTCTTATTACAGCAAGCTCTGAGGAAACAGCCTCTGTTTTTGTTTGATTGGTCTTCGTTTATTTTTACAAAACCAATGTGAGTAGAGACTTTTAAATAAAATAAAGCCAAAAAACAAAGCTATGGGTTTAAATATATTGAAGATTTTTCATTACAAATTGATTTATAATAACTTTGCATACTATGTTTTAAATGATTTTTATTGAAGTATAGTTAATTTGCAAGGTTGTATTAGTTTCAAGTGGGCAGCAAAGTGATTCTGTTATATATATACACACACACACAAACACACATATACATGTATTATTTCTCAGATTCTTTTCCATTATAGCTTGTTGCAAGATATTGAATATAGTTCCCTGTACCTGAAAAATCCTGTGGACAGAGGAGCCTAGTAGGCTGCAGTCCATGGGGTTGCTAAGAGTCAGACACGACTGAGCAACTTCACTTTCACTTTTCACTGTCATGCACTGGAGAAGGAAATGGCAACCCACTCCAGTATTCTTGCTTGGAGAATCCCAGGGATGGCAGAGCCTGGTGAGCTGCCATCTATGGGGTCGCACAGAGTCGGACACGACGGAAGTGACTTAGCAGTAGCAACAGCAGTGCTGTATTGTAGGCCCTTGTTATTTACCTATTTTATATGAACAGTGTGTATATGTTAATTTCAAACTCCTAATTTATCTCTCTACCTCCTCACTACCCTCTTTGGTAACCATAAATTTGTTTGCTATGCCTATGAGTCTATTTTTGTTTAGTAAATAAGTTCATTTGTATCACTTTTTTTTTCGGTTACACATGTAAGCAATATCATATGATATATGTCTTTCTGTCTGTCCTTCTTCACTTAGTATGATAATCTCTAGGTCTATCCATGTTGCTGTATATGGCTGCTTCATGTTTTAGCTATTGCAATTAGTGTAGTTCTGAAGATTAGGGTGTGTGTATCTTTCTGAATTAAAGTTTTCTCCAGTTATATACCCGATCCTGGGATTGTAGGATCATAAAGTAACTCTTTGTTTTGTTTTGAATAAACCTCTATACTGTTCCCCATATTGACTATACCAATTTGCATTTCCATTATCAGTATAGGAGGGTTCCTTTCTCTCCACACCTTTTCCAGCACTTATTATTTGTAGACTTTTTTTTTTTTACTTTATTCTACGTTACAATACTGTATTGGTTTTGCCATACATTGACATGAATCTGCCACGGGTGTACATGAGTTCCCAATCCTGAACCCCCCTTCCACCTTTCTCCCCGTATCATCTCTCTGAGTCATCCCAGTGCACCAGCCCCAAGCATCCTGTATCCTGCATCGAACATAATCTGGTGCTTCGTTTCTTATATGATAGTATACATGTTTCAGTACCTTTCTCCCAAATTATCCTACCCACTCCCTCTCCCTCAGAGGCCAAAAGTCCTTTCTATACCTCTGTGTCTTTTTTGTTGTCTTACATACAGGGTCATCATTGCTATCTTCCTAAATTCCATATATATGTGTCAGTATACTGTATTGGTGTTTTTCTTTCTGGCTTACTTCACTCTGTATAATCGGCTCCAGTTTCATCCATCTCATTAGAACTGATTCAAATTTATTCTTTTTAAGGGCTGAGTAATACTCCATTGTGTATATGTACCACAGCTTTCTTATCCATTCATCTGCTGATGGACATCTAGGTTGCCTCCATATCCTGGCTATTATAAATAGTACTGCAAAACCAATACAGTATTGTGAAGTAAAATAAAGTAAAATTTTAAAAATAAATTTAAAAAAATAAAAAATAAATTTAAAAAAGTTATTCTAGGTACCTAAAAAAATAGATTTTTTAAGGGACTGCTTTGAATCTACAGATTGCTCTTGATAGTATAGCCATTTCAACAATGTTGATTTTTCCAATCCAAGAACATAGTATATCTTTCCATATGTCAGTGTTGTCTTAAGCTTCTTTAATCATCATCTTATAGTTTGCAGAATACATATCTTTTGCCTCCCAGCTAGGTTTATTTCTAGATTTTGGAGGGAGAAGCTCAATTTTTTTTTACTTTTTTAAAATTGATTTATTTTACTTGAAGGCTAATTGCTTTCAATATTGTGGTGGTTTTGGCTATACATTGACATGAATCTGCCACAGGTGTACATGTGTTGCCCCTTCCAAACCCCCCTCCCAACTCCATCCCCATCCCACCCCTCTAGATTGTCCCAGTACACCAGCTTTGGGTGCCCTGTTTCACGTATTGAACTATTTTTTAATGTGATAGTAAGTGAGATTGTTTTACTTTCTCTTTCTGACATTTTGTGATTGGTATATAGAAATGCCACATATTTTTGCATGTTAGTTTTTCTATCCAGGAACTTTACCCAATTCACTGATGAGCTCTCCTAGTTTTCTTCTAGTATCTTGAGGATTTTCTATGTATAGTACATGTCATCTACAAACAGTGAAAGCTTTACTTTTTTCCGATTTGGATTCCTTTATTTATTTTTCTTCTCTGATTGTTGTTTTATATACTCTGGAATTAGATATTTCTTTGAGTAATATTTTATGTATACAAATTTAAATTATTAAACGGAAAAATTATATACCCCAAGATGTAGATGTCATGAAGACATGTTTCTAATTAAAGTTAAAAATCTGATCAAGTTTGTATTCAATTCAAAACACTCACAGCTTTCTTATTCATTCATCTGCTGATGGACATCTAGGTTGTTTCCATGTCCTGGCTATTATAAACAATGTTGCAATGAACACTGGGGTACATGTGTCTCTTTCAATTCTGGTTTCCTCGGTGTGTATGCCCAGCAGTGGGATTGCTGGGTCATAAGGCAGTTCTATTTGCAGTTTTTTAAGGAATCTCCACACTGTTTTCCATAATGGCTGTACTAGTTTGCATTCCTACCAACAGTGTAAGAGGGTTCCCTTTTCTCCACATCCTCTCCAGCATGTGGGAGGGGGCTTTGGCACTGGGAGATCGTGTACACCTGTGGCTGATTCATATCAATGTATGGCAAAACCATTACAGTATTGTAAAATAGAATAAAGTTTTAAATTAATAAAAAAATAAAACAACATTTAGAAAACAAAACAAAAAAACAACACTCATATGTCTTTCTAGAGAACTTTCTTAAAATTCTTTATTTTGGCCATTTTTGGTTGGTGTTAGGTATATATACTTTGGGAAATAAAAGTAATTTTGATGGCACTGGCCTGTAGTATAAAATAAGATAAAATCCTGTAAAATATTTCTCCAGCCTCATCTCCTACTTCTTGAAGATTACATTCTCTATTCATACTGAAGTAGTCACAATTTGAGGGAACATTTAATTCTTCTAAATTCCTGGAAGCCAATTTAACTCAATATAATAACTAAGTCCTAAATGTCTAACAAGCTCAGTACCAAGATTCAGAGTCTATATCTCTGTCCTGGAGTTTACATCTTGTTAAAATGGGCATTTTCTCTAATTTGGCTGTTCTTTCTAACTGATGAAATTCCTGTCTCTTTGTGCGTGTGTGTGTGTGATCAAGTTCCTCTACTCAATAAAGCCTTTGCTAATTCATCTAGGCAAAATCAATCATTTCCAGTTCTGAGTTTCCAGAAAAATATCTGTGTATCTCTTCCAGAGTGATCACTTTGCATTACATATTGCCTTTATAATTGTTTGTGGTACTTTTTGTCAAACTCTTTAAACCTTTTCTATAGACAATACATCATGTGGCATTTTACACATTTTAGCTTTTCTGTATATAACCTGTGGAGTAGGCGAGTAGGCATTCTCAATATCACCATTCACATGAGAATAAATTGAGGATTAAGAAACTTGATTAATTATTCAAAATCCTATAACGGGCAGATATAGAAACAGGATTCCAACTCAGACTGTCCAGTCCAGCACTTCAGTGATTCTTGCTTCTGCTCATACATAGAGAAATGCTAAAGTCATTAACTTGTGATTTACAGTAATATTTTTACTTTTTTCCCCAGCAAAATCTCCTATATATAGTGGCTCCTCTTTTACCTCTTCTTCGGGCAATTCCTCAGAGTTATCTGAGAAACTAACTCCAGGGCTATAGTTTTCAATATGGTCCTTGAATAAAACTTAACTCATAATTTCATGTTGTGAATTTTTCTTCGGTTGCCACTACCAAAATGAATATTGCTTTTGCTAATACACATTTTGACCAGTTTCTGACCTTGCTTTGAAAGTGACAGTGTTAGTAGCTCATTCCTGTCTGACTTTGTGACCTCGTGGACTATAGCCTGCCAGGCTCCTCTGTCTATGGGATTCTCCAGGTAAGAATAATGGAGCTGGTTGCCATTTCCTTCTCCAAGGAATCTTCCCAACTCAGGAATCAAACCCAGGTTTCCTGCATTGTTGGCAGAGTCTTTACCATCTGACCTACCAGGAAATACCATATTTTAGAACATTCCATAAAGAAACTCATATAACCTTTGTATTTCTTTTGTTGATATAAAGAATGCTATTGACAGCAAATTTGAAGACTAATTCTCTGAAAAAAATTTAGAGAACACATTTGGGTAGTTGGGTGACATTTGACTGGGTAGCTTAGGAACAACTTAGCATTTAGATTTTCCAGCATAGTTAACAGCATCTCACAGAATTATGTTTCAAAACTGTCCATTTAAGGACTTATTTTGATTCCAAACTTGTAGGTTTTTGAAACATCACTTATACAATTTATTTAAAGATATTTACATATTTTTAATGTATGTATTGTATTTGCAAAAATGACTCACTGTTTGCAGCGCTTATAGCTGGAACTCACACTTCCAACATGGCAGCAGAAAGATTAAGCAGATCAGATATTGGCCTATTATGCGTTCCCCGCACCCCCCCCCCATTTTGTATGCTCCACAGGCTAAGAATATCTTCACACTTTTAGATGGCTGAGAAATTTTAAAAAGCAGTATGTCATGATGCTTAAAATTTATATAAAGCTCAAATTTTAATGTCCATAAATAAGTTTTTGCTGAAACAAAGCCATGTCTATTCAATTGCATATGTCTAGATGCAAAGACACAGTTGAATAGCTGCACTTATAAGGATCATAACTTAAACTCTTTACTCTCTGGCCGTTTGCAGAAAAAGTTTATTGTTGCTGGACTAAATCATGATCACTTCTCTTATGTGCTCTTGTCCTTGTTCTGAGAAATATCAACCTTGGAGAATCCCATGGAGGGAGGAGCCTGGTAGGCTACAGTCCATAGGGTCGCAAAGAGTCGGACACGACTGAGCGACTTCACTAAACTTTGACTTAGTATGTAGCTCTTAATACTTTTGATTTGACAACAGTGATTCCTTGAAAGCATTAATGTTTCTGTGTTCTCGTTGTTCAGTTGCTCAGTTATGTCTGACTTTTGCCATCCCACGGACTTCAGCACACCAGGCTTCCCTGTTCATCACCAACTCCCGGAGCTTGCTCAAACTCATGTCCATTGACTGGTGATGCCATGCAATCATCTCATCCTCTACTGTCGCTTTCTCTTCCTGCCTTCAATCTTCCCCAGCTCAGAGTCTTTTCTAATGAGTCAGCTCTTAGGATTTGGACTTAAGCCCAAATTGCAGTTTTAGCCTCAGTCCTTCCAATGACTATGCAGAGTTGGTTTCCTTTAGGACTGACTGATTGGATCTCCTTGAAGTCTGAGGGACTCTCAAATCTTCTCCAGCACCACAGCTCAAAAGCGTCAATTCTTCAGTGTTCAGCCTTCGTTATGGTGCAACGTTCGCATCCGTACATGACTACTGGAAAAACCATAGCTTTGACTAGATGGAACTTTGTTGGCAAAGTAATGCCTCTACTTTTTAATACACTGTCTAGGTTGTTCATAGCTTTTCTTCCAAGGAGCAAGCATCTTTTAAGTTCATGGCTGCAGTCGCCATCTGCAGTGATTTTGGAGCACCCCCCCCACCCTCAAAATAAAGTCTGCTACCATTTCCCCATCAATTTTCCATGAAGGAATGGGACCAGCTACCATGATCTTTTTTATGTGATTGTTTATTTATTTATTTTTGCAACAATTTCCTTAGAATTTATTGACTTAGAATTGCTTGTCCTGACACCAAATATCCAATCTGCCACTCTTTTGAGTATTTAATTTTTTTTTTTACTTTATAATATTGTATTGGTATTGCCATACATCAAAATGAATCCACCATGGGTGTACACGTGTTCCCCATCCTGAACCCCCCTCCCACCTCCCTACCCATACCATCCCTCTGGGTCATCCCAGTGCACCAGCCCCAAGGACCCTGTATCATACATCGAACCTGGACAGGCAATTCGTTTCATATATGATATTATACATGTTTCAATGCCATTCTCCCAAATCATCCTACCCTCTCTCACTCCCACAGAGTCCAAAAGACTGTTCTATACATCTGTGTCTCTTTTGCTGTCTCGCATGCAGGGTTATCATTACAGTCTTTCTAAATTCCATATATATGTGTTGGTGTTTTTCTTTCTGGCTTACTTCACTCTGTATAATAGGCTCCAGTTTCATCCACCTCATTAAAATGGATTCAAATGTATTCTTTTTAACGGCAGAGTAACACTCCATTGTGTATATGTACCACAGCTTTCTTATCCATTCATCTGCTGATGGACATCTAGGTTGCTTCCATGTCCTAGGTATTGTAAACAGTGCTGTGATGAACATTAGAGTACACATGTCTCTTTCAATTCTGTTTTCCTTGGTGTGTATGCCCAGTAGTGGAATTGCTGGGTCATAAGGCAGTTCTATTTCCAGTCTTTTAAGGAATTTCCACACTGTTCTCCATAATGCCTGCACCAGTTTACATTCCTATCAACTGTGTAAGAGGGTTACCTTTTCTCCACACCCTCTCCAGCATTTATTGCTTGTAGACTTTGGGATAGCAGCCATTCTGACTGATGTAAAATGGTACCTCACTGTGGTTTTGATTTGCATTTCTCTGATAATGAGTTACCTCATCTCATTCGTGTCACCTCTAACTGCCTCCTCCCTCTTCTCTTCTCCAAGTAACTCTGTGAACCTCTCTGGGTGTCCCTCACTGTGGAGAAACTTTTAATCTTTAACCTAGATGTTTTATCAATGGTGCTTTATAGATGGAGATGTCTTGAGGTTACTGTAAAAATAAGACTGAAAACCAGAAGCAGGGGGCTTAAGTCCAAATCCTAAGAACACCAGAGAACTCCTGACTCCAGGGAATATTAGTTGACAGGAGCTCATCAAATGCCTCCATACCTACACTTAAACCAAGCATCACCCAAGGGCCAACAAGCTCCAGAGCTACCACACAAATTCTGCAGCAAAACAGGAACACGTCCTGAGCTTCAATATACAGGCTGCCCAAAGTCACTCCAAACCCACTGACATCTCATAACTCATTACTGGACACTTCATTGCACTCCAGAGAGAAGAAATCCAGCTCCACCCACCAGAACACCAACACAAGCTTCCTTAACCAGGAAACCTTGACGAGCCACCCATACAACCCCATCCACAGTAAGGAAACTCCACAATAAAGAGAACTCCACAAACTGCCAGAATACAGAAAGACCACCCCAAACACAGCAATATAAACAAAATGAAGAGACAGAGGAATATCCAGCAGGTAAAGAAACAGGATAAATGCCCAGCAAACCAAACCAAAAGAGGAAAAGACAGGGAATCTACCTGATAAAGAATTCCAAATAATGATACTGAAAATAATCCAAAGTCTTGAAATCAAAATGGAATCACAGATAAATAGCCTGGAGATAAGGATTGAGAAGATGCAAGAAAGGTTTAACAAGGACCTAGAATAAATAAAAAAGAGTCAATATATAATGAATAATGTAATAAATGAGATAAAAAAAAACACTCTAGAGGGAACAAATAGTAGAATAAGGGAGGCAGAAGATAAGATTAGTGAAGTAGAAGATAGAATGGTAGAAATAAATGAATCAGAGAGGAAAAAAGAAAAACGAACTAAAAGAAATGAGGACAATCTCAGAGACCTCTAGGACAATGTTAAATGCCCCAACATTCGAATCATAGGAGTCCCGGAAGAAGGAGACAAAAAGAAAGACTATGAGAAAATACTTGAGGAGATAATAGTTGAAACGTCCCTAAAATGGGAAAGGAAATAATCACCCAAGTCCAAGAAATCCAGAGAGTCCCAAACAGGATAAACCCAAGACGAAACACCCCGAGACACATGTTAATCAAATTAACAAAGATCAAACATAAAGAACAAATATTAAAAACAACAAGGGAAAAACAACAAATAACACACAAAGAGATTCCAATAAGGATAAGAGCTGACCTTTCAATAGTAACTCTTCAGTCCGAGAGGGAATGACAAGACATACTTAAAGTGATGAAAGAAAATAATCTACAGCCCAAATTACTGTACTTAGCAAGGATCTCATTCAGACATGAAGGAGAAATCAAAAGCTTTACAGAAAAGCAAAAGCTGAGAGAATTCAGCACCACCAAACCAGCTCTCCAATAAATGCTAAAGGATCTTCTCTAGACAGGAAACACAAAAAGGGTGTATAAACTCGAACCCAAAACAATAAAGTAAATGGCAACAGGCTCATACTTATCAATAATTACCTTAAACGTAAATGGGTTGAATGCCCCAACCAAAAGACAAACACTGGCTGAATGGATATAAAAATAAGATCTCTATATATGTTGTCTACGAGAGACCCACCTCAAAACAGAGGACTCATACAGACTGAAAGTGAAGGACTTGGAAAAAGATATTTCATTCATATGAAGACCAAAAGAAAGCAAGAGTAGCAATACTCATGTCAGATAAAATAGACTTTGAAATAAAGGCTGTGAAAAGAGACAAAGAAGGCCATTACATAATGATCGAAGGATCAATCCAAGAGGAAGATATAATAATTATAAATATATATGCACACAACATAGGAGCACTACAATATGTAAGAAAAATGCTAACAAGTATGAAAGGGGAAATTAACAATAACACAATAGTGGGAGACTTTAATATCCCACTCACACCTATGGACAGATCAACTAAACAGAAAATTAACAAGGAAACACAAACTTTAAATGATACAATAAACCAGTTAGACCTAATTGATATCTATAGGACAGTTCACCCCAAAACAATGAATTTCACCTTTTTATCAAGTGCACACGGAACCTTCTCCAGGATAGATCACATCCTGGGCCATAAATTTAGCCTTGGTAAATTCAAAAAAATTGAAATCATTCCAAGCATCTTTTTTGACCACAAAGCAGTAAGATTAGATCTCAATTACAGGAGAAAAACTATTAAAAATTCCAAGATATGGAGGCTGAACAACACACTTCTGAATAACCAACAAATTACAGAAGAAATCAAAAAGGAAATCAAAATATGCCTAGAAATGAATGAAAATGAAAACACAACCCCAAACCAGTGGGACACTGATCTTCACTTTTAGAATGTTGTTTTTAAGCCAGGTTTTTTACTCTCCTCTTTCACCTTCATTGAGGTTCTTTTTCACTTTCTTTCATTAGGATGGTGTCTGCATATCTGAGGTTATTGATATTTCTCCTAGCATTCTTGATTCCAGCTTGTGCTTCATCCAGCCTCGCATTTCATGTGACGTACACTGCATTTAAGTTAAATAAGCAAGGTGATAACATACAGCCTTGACATAGTCCTTTTCCAGTTTGGAACCAGTCCATTGTTCCATGTCCAGTTCTAACTGTTGCCTTTTGGCCTGCATACAGGTTTCTCAAGAGGTAGGTAAGGTGGTCTGGTATTCCCATATCTTTAAGAGTTTTCCACAGTTTGATTTGATCTACACAGTCAAAGGATTTAGCATAGCCAATGAAACAAAAGTACATGTCATTCTGGAAATCTTTTGCTTTTTCTACAATCCAACAGATGTTAGCAATTTGATCTCTGGTTTCTCTGCCTTTTCTAAATCCAATTTGAACATCTGGAAGTTCTTGGTGAATTTTTTTAATTTTGGCTTTTTTTTTATATATAATTTCTGAACTGATGTTTCTCTCAGGGTTTGAGAGTTAGATGTGCATGTTCTAAGAAACACGGGAACGAAATTCCCAAATGGAAGCACTGTTCTCAGACATAGAGGCAGTTGTGTAGACCCCTACCAGGATGGGGGGCTGCTCTCTTCCCATATGGAATGCAGACAGAACAAGAAGTGACCCTTATCTGAAGTGAATCTGTCTTATCACCAAACTTTCTATGCTGGATTTCCTAGGTCTTCTTTAATCTTAGTCACAGGGCCTTCTATTATTCAAACAACAATTTTTGCTCTTCAGTCACTCAGTCTTGTCTGACTCTCTGTGATCCCATAAACTGCAGCATGCCAGGATAGGGTTCCCTGTCCTTCACCAACTTCTGGAGCTTACTTAAACTCATGTCCATTAAGATGGCGATGACATCCAACCACCTCATCCTCTGTTGTCCCTTTCTCATCCTGCCTTCAATCTTTCCCAGTATCAGCGTCTTTTCCAATGAGTTGGCTCTTTGCATCAGGTGGCCAATGTATTGGAGCTTCAGCTTCAGCATCAGTCCCTCCAATGAGTGTTCAGGATTGACTTGCTTTAGTATTGACTTGTTTGAGCTCCTTGCAGTCCAAGGACTCTCAAGAGTCTTCTCCAGCACCATAGTTCAAAAGCATCAATAATTAAATAAACAGCAATAATTAAAACCAAAACAAACACCTACTTAGTATAATAGACTGAATGTTTGTGCTCCTTTCAAACTCATATGTTGAAAACTTGCCCCTATTGTGCTGGTATTTGGAAGTTCTGACTTTGGAAGATAATTAGGACAGAGAGCAAAACTCTGCATGGATGGGATTAGAGACCTTCATGAAGAAATTCCAGCAAGCTCAGTCATCCTTTAAGCTGTGTGAGGAAACAGGGAGAAGATGGCAGTCTGCAGTCTAGAAGCAGCCTTTTACAAGACATAGAATCTGCTAGCACCTTCATCTTTGTCTTTCCAAACTCCAGAAGTATAAGAAAGAAATATTTGCTGTTTCAGCCACCCAATCTATTGTAGTTTTGTTAAAATAGCCTGAACAGACTAAGATAAGTAGTGGACAAGCCAGGCACACCAAAAAATGCTTTACAACACCAATACAGTATACTAACACATATATATGGAATTTAGAAAGATTGTAACAATAACCCTGTATGCGAGACAGCAAAAGAGACACAGATGTATAGAACAGTCTTTTGGACTCTGTGGAAGAGGAGGAGGGTGGGATAATTGGGGAGAATGGCATTGAAACATGTATAATATCATATGTGAAATGAATTGCCAGTCCAGGTTCGATGCATGATACAGGATGCTTGGGGATGGTGCACTGGGATGACCCAGAGAGATGGTATGGGTAAGGAGGTGGGAGGGGGGTTTAGGATGAGGAACACGTGTACACCCATGGTGGATTCATGTTGATGTATGGCAAAACCAATACAATATTGTAAAGTAATTAGCCTCCAATTAAAATAAATAAATTTATATTAAAAAAATAAAATAAAATTCACTGATAACAATCTTTGAGTGATACAGTTACATACTAAAGGTGAGTAATATCTTACTGTCTCAACAAAAGCAGTGTAAGGAAAAAAAAAGGTTTTAGCAGTTTCAAAGGCTACTTAGAAAAATAAACCCTATTATGTAAGCAGTTTCTGACTATTCTAAAATATTAGTTTAAAGATCAAAAACTACACAGGTTTTACAAACGTCCTTTTCTTCCTTTCACCCCTCTACCCCACTGGGCTTCTAGCTGGAGAACTGAAATCATAAACCTGTCTAAGCTTTGAAGGTTATTGATGTCTGTTTCTCCAGCCATATTCAGAAGATGGCATCATATGCAGAAATAACAGCCTAGCCTAAAAGGAAGTTGACATTACTCCAACAAATTAAGCGATATTGGGGAGAATGGCATTGAAACATGTATAATATCATATGTGAAATGAATTGCCAGTCCAGGTTCGATGCATGATACAGGATGCTTGGGGATGGTGCACTGGGATGACCCAGAGAGATGGTATGGGTAAGGAGGTGGGAGGGGGGTTTAGGATGAGGAACACGTGTACACCCATGGTGGATTCATGTTGATGTATGGCAAAACCAATACAATATTGTAAAGTAATTAGCCTCCAATTAAAATAAATAAATTTATATTAAAAAAATAAAATAAAATTCACTGATAACAATCTTTGAGTGATACAGTTACATACTAAAGGTGAGTAATATCTTACTGTCTCAACAAAAGCAGTGTAAGGAAAAAAAAAAGGTTTTAGCAGTTTCAAAGGCTACTTAGAAAAATAAACCCTATTATGTAAGCAGTTTCTGACTATTCTAAAATATTAGTTTAAAGATCAAAAACTACACAGGTTTTACAAACGTCCTTTTCTTCCTTTCACCCCTCTACCCCACTGGGCTTCTAGCTGGAGAACTGAAATCATAAACCTGTCTAAGCTTTGAAGGTTATTGATGTCTGTTTCTCCAGCCATATTCAGAAGATGGCATCATATGCAGAAATAACAGCCTAGCCTAAAAGGAAGTTGACATTACTCCAACAAATTAAGCGAAAAAAAAAAAAAAAAAAACAAAACCCAACTTTAAAGTATGCTGTAAGCCATAAAACTGTCAAAAAGAACTTTCAAACTGCACAGCTGAATGAGACCAACACAAACCCTATTCAATTTAAAACCCCCATACTAGATAAAGTGAATTGTTCATTTGGTTCCAAAGAATTCTCTATAATGCCATTGCTGTTCATGATAAAAACTGCACAGCATTATAATTTTCTGTCAAACTGTTTTAAAAAGAAGCAAAGCCTTTCTCTTTTTCCCTTCATACTAATGTTAAACCATACACATAAGGAGATGAGATGATGCCCTCAAGACTCTAAAAATCACATCTCCCTACAAATAAACAGAAAGCAAATTCTCTACATATGACACCTGTAGGTATTATTTATGGTGTTGCTCACATGATGACTTTATATATATAAATATATATAAAGTATATATACTTTTCTTCTTATGGGCTGAAATGTGCCCCTGCCCCCACTTTAAATAATGGGAGAAAAATTGAACAGTTATTTCACTGAGATGAGATGAGGATGACAAGCTCATAATATGACTCTTAAACTCATTAGTCTTTAGAGAAATAAAAATTAAAATCATAATGACATACCACTCTCATCTTTGACAATGCCCCAGACTGAAAAACCGACAATACATAGCTTTGAAAAAGATGTGGACAAATTGGAAATCTTTTTTTTTTTTTCTTTAGATATTTATTATTGTTGTTTTAATTTTATTTCTTTTTTTCTCTATTTTTTTAATTTAATACTTTATTCTATTTTACAGTACTGTATTGGTTTTGCCATACATTGACATAAATTAGTCACAGGTGTACACGATCTCCCAATGCTGAAGCCCCCTCCCACCTCCCTTCCCCCTCCATCTTTCCGAATCATCCTGTACACCAGCCCCAATCATCCTGTATCCTGTATTGAACATAGACTGGCGCTTCATTTCTTATATGACTGTATACATCTTATACCTTGCTGGTGGGAGTACAATATGGGACAATCACTTTGGAAAAAAAGGTGACAGTTTTCTAAAAAGTGAAGTGTACACCTACCAATATTGTCATTCCACTCCTAGGTGTTTACTCAAGATAAATATGAGCATATATCCATATACAGACTTGTACATCAATGTTTTATGACAGTTTTGTTTGTAATAGCCTCACATTAAAAACAACTGAAATGCCATCAAGAAATGCATGCATAAGCAAATTGTCTGTCATATATCTAATATAATGGGGCACTACTTAGTAATGAAAAAAACACTAATATACATCATAATTTGAATAAATCTCAAAATGAATATACTGAATTAAAGTAACCAACCAAAATGATATACAGAGTGTTAGTATATCCTCATGATTTCTTTCCCCAAGGCAACACAAGTATCCTCTGTCTGAAACCAAGATTTTATCGAAGATGATTGTACTTTAGAGGACTAGGCATCTCCCTTCTGATATTTCCTTTCCTAGGAAGTCAGTAGTCTCATTTAATTTCATTAAGCCAGTCATAAGAGATTAGATGAAACTTCTATTACTCTGTTTAATGCTGTAGTTTCCTAAAGGGGAAAAAAAAAAACAAATGATGGGGATTTGCTTGGAGGAAAAGGATAGCCCCCCAGAGCTATGCATTTATAGTAAAATTTTTCCCACCTGAATTTTTAGATTAGATTTTAGATAATTTATTGTCTAATGATTTCCCTGCTTTGAAATCGCCAACAAATTCTAAAAGATTATCATAAAAGGCCTGGCATGCTGTGGCCCATGGAGTCGCAAAATGTCAGGCATGACTTAGCGACTAAACAAAAGAACAACAAAGGTTGGATCATAAAAGAAGGCTGAGCACCAGAGCATTGATGTTTTCGAACTGTGGTGTTGGAGAAGACTCTAGAGAGTTACTTGGACTGCAAGGAAATCACACTAGTCAATCCATATGAAATCTACCCTGAATTTTCATTGGAAGGACTGATGCCTGCAGCAGAAGCTCCAATACTTTTGCCACCTGATGCAAATAACTAACTCACTGGGAAAGACCCTGGTGCTGGCGAAGACTGAAGGCAAAAGGAGAAGGGAGTAGCAAAAGATGATCTAAGTAGATAGCATGACTGACCCAATGGAAATGAATTTGAACAAACTCCTGGTTCTATTAGAGGACAGAGGACAGTGTGGCGTGCCACACTCTGCTGCTGCTGCTGCTAAGTCACTTCAGTCGTGTCTGACTCTGTGCGACCCCATAAACCTATCAGACTCTGCCACACTCTATGGGGTCACAAAGAGTCAGACATGACTTTGCAACTGAAAAACTAGAGCAAATCAACCAATAACATCTAACAGCCTCCAATTCTACATCCTGATTAAAAACTAAAAATAACAAAAACTTAAAAATAAAAGTTTACTCCAACATTAATCTTTGGGAAATTTGTGCACAAAATTGCCCATTACATTCCCCTTCCTGCTTCTGGCAATTATACCTTATATTTTAAAATCTCTTGAGCATTACTGAAAGTGAAAGTGGAGTCATTCAGTCGTGTCTGACCCTTTGGGACCACATGGGCTGTAGCCTACCAGGCTCCTCCATCCATGGGATTTTTCAGGCAAGAGTACTGGAGTGGATTGTCATTTTTTCCTCTAGAGGATCTTCCCAACCCAGGGATCAAACCTGGGTCTCCCACATTGCAGGCAGATACTTTACCATCTGCTCCACCAGGGAAGCCTTGGTGAGCAATATTAAATATATTTTATTTTTAAGAGAACAATAACAACAACAACAACAACAAAAAACTGTCTGATGAGATCAAACATTACACCACTTTTTTTTTTTCAGATTTGCAGATTTTCTCTAGATGCTTTATACTGTTCTTCAGCTGATCTTCTTAAGATAAATTATGGAGTCACTTCAAGAGAGAACACAGAGTTAAAAATTTTGCATGTCATTTCAGGGGGGATCTTCAAGCAAAAATCAAATCTGTAAGATCATTTGTACACTGAGAGAAATATTTAGGTGTTTCCATAAATACTTGAAGTATAACCAAGCAAGTATTTCTGATTGGCCAATCAAAAAAGTGACTAAAAGCTAGCCATTTTTGACTAGAGAATTCCATGGACAGAAGAGTCTGATAGGCTGCAGTCCATGGGGTCACAAAGAATAGGACATGACTGAGTGACTAACACTTTCACCCTTACCTACTGGCATCTGTTCAGTTCAGTCATTCAGTCATGTCTGACACTCTGTGACCCCATGGGCTGCAGCACGCCAGGCCTCCCTGTCCATCCAACTCCCAGAGTTTACTCAAACACATGTCCATCCAGTTGGTGATGCCATTCAACCATTTCATCCTCTGTCATCCCCTGTCCTCTCACCTTCAATCTTTCTCAGCATCAAAGTCTTTTCAAATGAGTCAGTTCTTCACATCAGGTGGCCAAAGGATTGGAGTTTCAGCCTCAACATCAGTCCTTCCAATGAACATTCAGGACTGATTTCCGTTAGGATGGACTAATTGGATCTCCTTGGCATCTGTAGAAGCCTACAAATAAATCTGCTATTGGAAACTAATCTACTATTAGTGTGTAAGAACACCTTGGAAATCTATGGATTCCAAGTTCTACTGGTTGCCTTGAGGGCTTATGTAGATAAGTAGCCTTTTCCGTTAAGCTCCTTAACTGGGAGTACAGAAATGTTTCGAAGACCTATGCACAGCACAATAAATCCAAGTGCTAATAAAGACTCAGTAACAGGTCTTCCTTCTGAGGTTCCTATCTGTTTAAGAGCACACTAAAGTATAATTCAGGCAGGAGCTTACATGGGATAATTTGAGTTTGTATAAAGTACCCTCCATATATTCTGCTGAGGTCAATTGAATCTTTAGAACAGAGGTTAGAAGGTAGCTGATCTAATGGATTACCTTGGTGGTTCAGTGGTAATGAATTAGCCTGCCAATGTAGGAGATGTGGGCTCGATCCCTGTGATGGGAATATCCCTTGGAGAAGGAAATGGCAACCCTCTCTGGTATTCTTGCCTTGGAAATCCCTTGAAAAGAGGAGCCTGGTGGGCTGCAATCCATAGGGTTACAAAAAAAGAGTCAGACAAGACTTAGAGACTAAGCAACAAAATGGATTTAATGATTTGTAGAGGCTAGTAGGTGCACAAAGATGCATGCCTCATTTGTGTATATTATGCTTGGAGAACCAATCAATAACTTACATCTCCTACCAAAAAAAGAAAAAATACAATTTCTGAAAAGTAGACAACTAGTGCTTTCAAATTTATAGCAGGGGGAAAAGACTTTACATTCTATAGTCATACCAAGTAATTCTCCTCTACTGAAACTCATGTGGAGGATTTTGTGTAGGTACCAAGAAAGATATATTATTGCCTTTTCCATATTTTTTAGCATACTGCATCCATTTGTTATAAGTTGATTAGTTAAGATTTAAGTAAACTCAAAGCAAATAAGTTCTTGCAGAAATCATTCTAATAAAGTCATATATTTGCATTCATATTAACATACTATGGGTCAACAACCTACCTATGTCCTTTAGGAAATCTAGCTTGCTTTGTGTTTATGCGCAAAGAATCACTTTTGCTAGGAATCACTTTTTATTATTCTGTATCACTTTTCTCGTATGCTAAGAATCACTTTTTTATTTTCAAATGTTTAAAAAGTCAAGAAAAAAATAATAGTTCATATGTGAAAATTCTATGGCATTCATATTTCAGTATCAATAAAGTTTTTATTGGAATATAGCCATGTTTGTTTATGTATTATCGTCACTGCAGATTGTGACTGCAACCATGAAACCAAATGACTCTTACTCCTTAGAAGGAAAGTTATGACCAACCTAGATAGCATATTCAAAAGCAGAGACATTATTTTGCCAACAAAAGTCTGTCTAGTCAAGGCTATGGTTTTTCCAGTGGTCATTGTATGGATGTGAGAGTTGGACTGTGAAGAAAGCTGAACGCTAAAGAATTTATGCTTTTGAACTGTGATGTTGGAGAAGACTCTTGAGAGTTTCTTGGACTGCAAGGAGATCCAACCAGTCCATCCTAAAGGAGACCAGTTCTGGGTAGTCATTGGAAGGACTTATGCTAGAGCTGAAACTCCAATAATTTGGCCACCTCCTGGGAAGAGCTGACTCATTGGAAAAAACCTTGATGCTGGGAAGGATTGGGGGCAGGAGGAGAAGGAGATGACAGAGAATGAGATGACTGGATGAGTGAACTCTGGGAATTGGTGATGGACAGGGAAGCCTGGCGTGCTGTGATTCATGGAGTTGCAGAGTCAGACATGACTGAGCGACTGAACTAAACTGCACTGAACTGATGATTGTTTTCACCCTGTGACAGCAGAATTAAGTAGTTGTGACAGAGACAATGCTTGAACCATAATGCCTGGAATATTTATTCATTGGCCTTTTACAGAAAAGTTTGCCATCCCTCTATTAAAATAACCCAGGACATTAAATCCTATATATTGTACTATTTTTTTTAGTTTGATAAATTACTATTTTGAGTACAATCTATACACTAAACAAAGAACAACACATATATAACAAAAAAAAATGGAAAATCCAAGATATAAATTCTAGTAATTTATCACATTGAATAGAGTATGCTATTTGGGATCAGATTAATGTCTGCTCCCATCCAATTAATGTTTGTGTTATTGGGCAGATGAATTAATCATTTTACACTGTAATAAACAATAAGAAAAACATGGGTTTGAGCCAGATGAGTGATTATTAAATACCTATATTCAATAAAATTAGGAAGAGGCATATAGATTATCTTTTAAAAATTTTAGTGTAATCATCCTTTTATCTGAGACTCTGTTATTCTTAACTGTGGTTTGAAAAATATTTTTTCTTTCTATGAATGTTTTATAAAAGTATATAGAATTTTACTTTGTGTTTTTTTTTTTTCAT
>SJYC01142021.1:0-18743 GCA_006408675.1 Madoqua kirkii
ACAGACTGAAAGTGAAGGGCTTGAAAAAGATATTCCACTCAAATAGAGACCAAAATAAAGCAGGAATAGCAATACTCATATCAGATAAAACAGACTTTAAAACAAAGGCTGTGAAAAGAGACAAAAAAGGACACTACATAATGATAAAAGGATCAACCCAAGAAGAAGATATAACAATTATAAATATATATGCAGCCAACATAGGAGCTCCGCAATATGTAAGACAAATGCTAACAAGTATGAAAGGGAAAATTAACAATGACACAATAATAGTGGAAGACTTTAATACCCTACTCACATCTGTGGGTAGATCAACTAAACAGAAAATTAACAAGGAAATACAAACTTTAAATGATACAATAGATTAGTTAGACCTAATTGATATCTATAGGACAGTTTACCCCCAAACAATGAATTTCACCTTTTTCTCAAGCACACATGGAACCTTCTCCAGGATAGATCATATCCTGGGCCACAAATCTAACCTTGGTAAATTCAAAAAAACTGAAGTCATTCCAAGCATCTTTTCTGACCACAATGCAATAAGATTAGATCTCAAGTACAGGAGAAAAACTATAAAACATTCCAACATATGGAGGCTGAACAACACGCTGCTGAATAACCAACAAATCACAGAAGAAATCAAAATATGTATAGAAAGAATGAAAATGAAAACACAACAATCCAAAACCTGTGGGACACTGTAAAAGCAGTGCTAAGGGGAAGCAATACAGTCATACCTCAAGAAATAAGAAAAAAGTCAAATAAATAATCTAACTCTACACCTAAAACAACTAGAAAAGGAAGAAATGAAGAACCCCAGGGTGAGTAGAAGAAAAGAAATCTTAAAAATTAGGGCAGAAATAAATGCAAAAGAAACAAAAGAGACCGTAGCAAAAATCAACAAAGCCAAAAGATGTTTCTTTGAAAGGATAAATAAAATTGACAAACCATTAACCAGACTCATCAAGAAACACAGGGAGAAAAATCAAATCAATAAAATTAGACATGAAAATGGAGAAAACACAACAGACAACACAGAAATACAAAGGATCAGAAGAGACTACACTCAGCAATTATATGCCAATAAAATGGACAACTTGGAAGAAATGGACAAATTCTTAGAAAAGTACAACTTTCAAAAACTGAACCAGGAAGAAACAGAAAATCTTAACAGACCCATCACAAGCATGGAAATTGAAACTGTAATCAGAAATCTTCCAGCAAACAAAAGCCCAGGTCCAGACAGCTTCACAGCTGAATTCTACCAAAAATTTAGATAAGAGCTAACACCTATCCTACTCAAACTCTTCCAGAAAATTGCAGAGGAACGTAAACTTCCAAACTCATTCTATAAGGCCACCATCACCCTAATACCAGAACCTGACAGAGATACCACAAAAAAAGAAAAGTATAGGCCAATGTCACATAGACGCAAAAATCCTTAACAAAATTCTAGCAATCAAAATTCAATGACACATTAAAAAGATCATACATCATGACCAAAAGTGGGCTTTATCCCAGGGATGCAAGGATTCTTCAATATTCACAAATCAATCAATGTAATTCACCACATTAACAAATTGAAAAATAAAAGCCATATGATTATCTCAATAGATGTAGAGAAAGCCTTTGACAAAGCTCAACATCCATTTATGATAAAAACTCTCCAGAAAGCAGGAATAGAAGGAACATACCTCAACATAATAAAAGCTATATATGACAAACCCACGGCAAACATTATCCTCAATGGTGAAAAATTGAAAGCATTTCCCCTAAAGTCAGGAACAAGACAAGGGTGCCCACTTTCACCACTACTATTCAACATAGTTTTGGAAGTTTTGGCCATAGCAATCAGAGCAGAAAAAGAAATAAAAGAAATCCAAACTGGAAAAGAAGTAAAACTCTCACTGTTTGCAGATGACATGATCCTCTACATAGAAAACCCTAAAGACTCCACCAGAAAATTACTAGAGCTAATCAATGAATACAGTAAAGTTGCAGGATATAACATTAACACACAGAAATCCCTTGCATTCCTATACACTAATAATGATGAAACAGAAAGAGAAATTAAGGAAACAATTCCATTCACCATTGCAACAAAAAGAATAAAATACTTAGGAATATATCTACCTAAAGAAACAAAAGGCCTATATATAGAAAACTATAAAACACTGGTGAAAGAAATCAAAGAGGGCACTAATAGATGGAGAAATATACCGTATTCACAGATCAGAAGAATCAATATAGTGAAAATGAGTATACTACCCAAAGCAATCTATAGATTCAATGCAATCCCTATCAAGCTACCAATGGTATTTTTCACAGAACTAGAACAAATAATTTCACAATTTGTATGGAAATACAAAAAACCTCAAATAGCCAAAGCAGTCTTGAGAAAGAAGAATGGAACTGGAGGAATCAAGCTGCCTGACTGCAGGCTCTACTACAAAGCCACAGTCAGTCATCAAAACAGTATGGTACAAAGACAGAAATATAGATCAATGGAACAAAATAGAAAGCCCAGAGATAAATCCACGCACCTACAGACACCTTATCTTTGACAAAGGAGGCAAGAATATACAATGGAGAAAAGACAATCTCTTTAACAAGTGGTGCTGGGAAAACTGGTCAACCACTTGTAAAAGAATGAAACTAGAACTCTTTCTAACACTGTACACAAAAATAAACTCAAAATGGATTAAAGATCTAAACATAAGACCAGAAACTATAAAACTCCTAGAGGAGAACATAGGCAAAACACTCACCGACATAAATCACAGTGGGATCTGCTATGACCCACCTCCCAGAATATTGGAAATAAAAGCAAAAATAAACAAATGGGACCTAATTAAAATTAAAAGCTTCTGCACAACAAAGGAAACTATAAGCAAGGTGAAAAGACAGCCTTCACACCACACACAAAAATAAACTCAAAATGGATTAAAGATCTAAATGTAAGACGAGAAACTATAAAACTCCATAGGAGAACATAGGCAAAACACTCTCCAACATAAATCACAGCAGGATCCTCTATGGCCCACCTCCCAGAATATTGGAAATAAAAGCAAAAATAAACAAATGGGACCTAATTAAAATTAAAAGATTCTGCACAACAAAGGAAACTATAAGCAAGGTGAAAAGACAGCCTTCAGAATGGGAGAAAATAATAGCAAACAAAGCCAAAGACAAAGAATTAATCTCAAAAATGAACAAGCAACTCCTGCAGCTCAATTCCAGAAAAATAAAAGACCCAATAAAAAAGTGGGCCAAAAACCTAAACAGACATTTCTCCAAAGAAAACATACAGATGGCTAACAAACACATGAAAAGGTGCTCAACATCACTCATTATCAGATAAATGCAAATCAAAACCACAATGAGGTACCATTTTATGCCAGTCAGAGTGGCTGCTATCCAAAAGTTTACAAGCAATAAAGGCTGGATAGGGTGTGGAGAAACGGGAACGCTCTTATACTGTTGGTTGGAATGCAAACTAGTACAGCCACTATGGAGAACAGTGTGGAGATTCCTTGAAAAACTGGCAATAGAACTTTCATATGACCCAGCAAGCCACCACTGGGCATACACACTAATGAAACCAGAATCAAAAGAGACACGTGTACCCAATGTTCATCGTAGCACTGTTTATAATAGCCCAGACATGGAAGCAACCTAGATGTCCATCACAGATGAATAGATAAGAAAGCAGTGGTACATATACACAATGGAATATTACTCAGCCATTAAAAAGAATATATTTGAATCAGTTCTAATGAGGTGGATGAAATTGGAACCCATTATACAGAGTGAAGTAAGCCAGAAAGAAAAACACCAATACAGTATACTAACTCATATATATGGGATTTAGAAAGAAGATAATGATAACCCTGTATACGAGACAGCAAAAGAGATATAGATGTATAGAACAGTGTTTTGGACTCTGTGGGAGAGGGAGAGGGCAGGATGATATGGTAGAATGGCATTGAAACATGTAAAATATATGTGAAATGAATCACTAGCCCAGGTTTGATGCATGATACAGGGTGCTCAGGGCTGGTGCACTGGGATGACCCAGAGGGATGGGATGGGGAGGGAGGCAGGAAGGGGGTTCAGGATGGGGAACACATTTACACTCATGGTGAATTCAAGTCAGTGTATGAAAAAATCAATACAATATTGTAAAGTTAAAAAAAATGATTGTATACTGTCACCCTGCTTGTTTAACTTCTATGCAGCATACATCATGTGAAATGCCAGGCTGGATAAAGTACAAGCTGGAATCTAGTTTGCCAGGAGAAATACCAGTAACCTCAGATATGCAGATGCCACCACCCTTATGGCAGAAAGCAAAGAGGAACTAAAGAACCTCTTAATGAAGATGAAAGAGGAGAGTGAAAAACCTGGCTTCAAACTCAACATTCAAAAAAAGAAGAGCATGACATCCAAGACCATCACTTTCTGGCAAATAGATGGGGAAACAATGGAAACAGTGACAAATTTTATATTTTGGGGCTCCAAGATCACTGTAGGTGGTGACTATAGCCATGAGCTTAAAAAATGCTTGCTCCTTGAAAGAAAAGCTGTGATAAACCTAGACAGCATATTAAAACACAGAGACAATACTTTGCTGACAAAGATCCATCTAGTCAAAGCTATGATTTTTCCAGTAGCCACGTATGGATGTAAGAGTTGGACCACAAAGAAAGCTGACTGCTGAAGAATTGATGCTTTTGAACTGTGGTGTTGGAGAAGACTCTTGAGAATCCCTTGGACTACAAAGAGATCAAACCAGTAAATCCTAAAGGAAATCAGTCCTGAATATTTATTGGAAAAATTGATGTTGAAGTTGAAGCTCCAATACTTTGGCCACTCGATGCGAAGAACTGACTCATTGGAAAAGACCTTGATGCTGAGAAGGATTGAGGGCGGGAGGAGAAGGGGACGACAGAGGATGAAATAACTGGATGGCATCACCAATTTGATGGAGATGAGTTTGAGCAAGCTCCAGGAGGCGGAGAAGAACTGACTCATTGGAAAAGACCTTGATGCTGAGAAGGATTGAGGGCGGGAGGAGAAGGGGACGACAGAGGATGAAATAATTGTATGGCATCACCAATTTGATGGAGATGAGTTTGAGCAAGCTCCAGGAGTCGGTGATGGACAGGGAAGACTGGTGTACTGCAGTCTATGGGGTCACAAAGAGTTGGACACAACTGAGCTACTGAACTGATTGTACTATCTCCATTTAAACTAAATCTTTTGTAATCAGCAATGACTGGATTTTGTTATTTATCTAGTTTATTTCTTACTGTAGTTAAAGCATTTAGTCCATTTGCATTTAAAAAAAAACTATTTTAGAAGGTATCCTTAAAAGATGAGTTAATAGGTTAATAGACAGTGTTCCATTGTTCAATATCACAGAAGAAAGTAGGACTATTGATCCAAGTCTGTCTTACCCTGGAATTTGACAGTGATGGATACACAGCAACAGCAGAACAATATTTCTCCAGGTATGATACCTGGCTGTAGGCTGGGGTTTACAAGAGCTGGCTCCAGCTCGCTCAGGAGAGCAGACTGCCTGCCTGTGTTCTCAACAGCCTGCTCAGCCATGGCATGTGGAGGTCACGTGGCTAGCATGAAATCAGACCTGGTGAGAATATATCATCATAGAAATAAGTACATGTTTCAAATCAGGGCTCTTCTATTTCAGGGTCACAGTTAATCTGCTTGCAACTGGAAAGAAGCATCCTGTTATCAGGCCAGAAAGTTGCCAAAAATTCCTTTTGTTCTTTTAAATATTAATATATCCACAAACATTACCTATAATCATTGGCTCTTTATTAAATCTAAAACAAATTATTTTTAAGCTTGGTTTTGAATTCCTTAAATTTTTTTTCCTTTACTATGATAAAAGCCACATAATATAAAACGTACTCTTTTAATCACTTTTACAGTTCAGTGACACTCAGTACCTTCACATTGTTGTGCAACTGTAACCATATCCATCTCCTGAATGTTTCACCTTCCTAAACCGAAATTGTCCCCACTGAACACTAAGTCCCTATTCTCTTTTCCAAGTCCCACCTTCCTCCACCCCCTGGTCCCCAGCACCTACCAGTGTAGTTTCTGACTATGAATTTGCCTATTCTAAGTACCTCATATAAATGGAATCAAATTGTATTTGTCTGTACCTACTTGTTTAACTTATGTGCAGAGTATATCATGAGAAACGCTAGACTGGAAGAAACACAAGCTGCAGTCAAGATTGCCGGGAAAAATATCAATAACCTCAGATATGCAGATGACATCACCCTTATGACAGAAAGTGAAGAGAACCTATAAAACCTCTTGATGAAAGTGAAAGAGGAGAGTGAAAAAGTTGGCTTAAAATTCAATATTTAGAAAACAAAGATCATGGCATCTGGTCCCATCACTTCATGGCAGATAGATGGGCAAACAGTGGAAACAGTGTCAGACTTTATTTTTTGGGACTCCAAAATCACTGCAGATGGTAATTGCAGCCATGAAATTAAAAGACATTTACTCCTTGGAAGGAAAGTTATGACTAACCTAGACATGATATTAAAAACCAGAGACGTTACTTTGCCAACAAAGGTCCATCTAGTCAAGGCTATAGTTTTTCCTGTGGTCATGTATGGATGTGAGAGTTGGACTGTCAAGAAAGCTGAGTACCAAAGAATTGATGTTTTTGAACTGTGGTGTTGGAGAAGACTCTCAAGGGTCCCTTGGGCAGTAAGGAGATCCAAACAGTCCATCCTAAAGGAGATCAGTCCTGGGTGTTCATTAGAAGGACTGATGTTGAAGCTGATATTCCAATACTTTGGCTGCCTCCTGAGAAGAGTTAACTCATTGGAAAAGACTCTGATGCTGGGAGGGATTGGGAGCAGGAGGATAAGGATGAGACAGCTGGATGGCATTACCAACTCAATGGACACAAACTTGAGTAAACTCTGGGAGTTGGTGATGGACAGGGAGGTCTCATGTGCTTCAATTCATGGGGTCCCAAAGAGTCGGACACGACTGAGCGACTGAACTGAACTGAATGTATACTGGAATGCATTTTTAAGGTTAACTTAATATATGTCCTACAAACTGTAGTTCCTTTTTTTGGAGTGGGGTGGATCAACATATATACATTACTACATATGAAAGAGATAACTATAGAGGATCTGCTGCATAGCACAGGGAAAAAAAAGAATCAGTTTTTAAAGTCTACTTAAACCAGGTGTTCATAATTTTGAAATGTTTAAGTATGTTTCCTGAGGATTCTAAATCAATATTCTTCTATGAATGCTTGTTGTGACTCCTGGTGCTGACAACTGGATAGATAGATGAAGATATAAATTAGGAATTCCTTAAAATTCAGGGTTTGCTCTGATCTTGAGAAGTTCTATAAAGTGTTTCTATTTTTGCTTTTTACCCAATAGATTACCATGGGTTAAATGTAATTTATTGAAACTTTAGTGTCATTATATCTTTTGCTGATTCTGCAGTGTTTAATAACCCACATCTGTAGCAGGAGTGATCTGGGCTTATACTTTAACAATTGTTAGACTTTTAATGCATATGTGAATTGTAGTTAGAATATGAATCTTTCATGTTCTTATTTCTAAGGTCATTGTAAACCAGATCTACCCATCCCAAATAGACTGTGTAAACCATTACATACTGACTTTTTACTCTACTAACAGTGAGAGGAACTGTCTATGTTCTAGAAGGATTTTTTCTTTTTACCTTCTCTGAGAGAATAAGATTTAAAATAGCTACAGACATATGTGAGAGAGAGATGATCACTGCAACATGTGGTGGTTCAGAGTTTAAAAGATAATAATGGCAGAAAAAGGAATATATCTGGGATTAGGAGAATTTAAAAAAATATCCCAAGGGAGTTTTTCAATTTAATCATTTTGAGTAAATATTTAGACAACTGCCTAGTTTTGATCTTTTCACAAAAAAATTGTACCTGTAAAGTTTATGAGTTATAAATGTCTGTTTCCCTTACTTGGCTGAGGATCCATAATTGAGGAGGTAGTATATGGAAGATGCTGGTCTAAGCTAGAAAAAAACAAAACAAAACAAAAAAACAAGTGAAGATATTAAGTGATGCTCATAAACAAGGTACTGAATTGTGACAGATTTTTAACATAAATTTTGGGGGTTTTTTAATGTTTTTTTTTTCTCTGAATACATGTTTTTATTACAGGTGATTATCTTGTTCATGGTAATAAGAAAATTTCATTATCAGAAAATGTTCTAACACTCATATGGAGGCTGAATGATGGCTTTCCAAAATTGCCCATGTCCAAATCCCCAGCATTTGTGGAGGTGTTAGGTTCCATGACAAAGAGGAATTAACGTGGCTTAAGAGCTGAACTTAGTATAAGGAGACTATTCTCAATGATACTAACAAGCTCCATATAATCACAGTGGTCCTTGGATGTAGAAGAGGGAGGGATGTAGAAGAGGGAGGCAGTGTCAGGATGATATGCTTGTGACAAAGTCTCACATCTCCAGTCTTTGTTGGCTTTGAAGATGGAGGGCCACGTGCAAAGGAATGTGAGTGACCTGGAAAAGTCAAGGTAATGGAAATGGATTTTCCCTTAGAGCCCCTGGAAAAGAATGCAGACAGGCAAACAATTTGATTTTTACCCAGTGGGACCCATTATAGACTTCTAACCTCCAGAACTATAAGATAATTTACTATGATTTTAAGTCACTCATTTGCTCTAGCAACGATAAGAAATTTCTGTGGGTAAGATGCAAGCATGAGCAAACATTCTGGAATCTTAGTCACTTTATGACTTAAATTGAAGACATAGCTTCTTCAAAGGGGAAAAATAGCAGGGACTCATTTACTATCAGAATAGAGGGGGTGGAGTGGTCAGCAGGCTGAACTGATGCTAAGACACTTGGTACAAAGGGTTTCAGAATTCCCTGAGATGGGTCAGTTCCAGAGTTAGAGGCAAACCTTTCTACATTAGCAGAATAATTATATGGTCCAACCTGCGTGTATATGCTCTCAGATGCTTGGTCTAGCATTACAGAAACTTGAATACATGCTTGCCATTTTCCTAATATATTTTAACTCAGTTGGAAAAGGTTTTGTTGTAGAGAGAAATGAATAAAATACTGGTTATCAATATATGCTTGACTTCTTGAATTTAAAGATAGAAAGGCAGCGCCTAAGAAATGAATGATTCTTGACAGTTGATTTGCCTTTTGGTTTTGTCAAAATACTGATAAATGAAACAGCAAGTGCTATACATTTCCTCTGAAATCCTGTAGTTCTGACTGATAAGATGAATTTATGATTTAAAAGCTGTGATAAATCTTAAATGACCAAGCAATTAAGGCTACTCTGAAAAGATACAAAACATTACAAGACTGGTTGAATTTCATCCATTCATTCTAATTATTTGTAAATTCAGTGTACACACTAAAAAACAAAAGTCAGTAATAAGTTACCTGGCAACCAGCCAGCAGCTTTGTGTAATAAGCAGAATGGCCCCCTAAGGATGCCTGTGTCCTTATCTCTGGACCCTGCGAATATATTACTTTGCATGACGAAAGCAATTTTGCATATGTAATGAAGGTCACTGACTTTATCTTTGTATCTTTTTATTTTTTTTTAAGGTCACTGACTTTAAATGGCGAGATTATTCTGTATTATCTGGGTCTCCACAAAGGTCTTTAGAAAGAGAATTTTCTAGTTGGAATAAAAAAGATGAAGCAAAAGGGGAATCAGACAGACTTGAAGCATGAAGGTCTTATTCCCATTCTTGGATGGAGCCACGTGGAAACCTCAAGGGATATGGGGACAGTTGCTAGAAGCAAAGACTGGCCTCCGGTGGGCAGCAAACGAGAATCAGACTGAAGTTCTGCAACCTCAGTGACCGAATGAACTTGAGAGCAGATTTTCCCAGACGGACTCCAACGATAAACTTGGTTCTGCCAACTTTGCCTTCACGCTTGTAAGACCCTAAGCAGAGAATCCACTCAAACTCACAAGGCTTCTGACTTATAGAAGCTTCAAGGTGATGGATCTGTGTGATTTTCAACTCCTGTATTTGTAGGAAGTTCTTAAAACAGCACAAGTGGAACAAATAACCTTGCTTCAGGAGGCAGGCACTGCATGGAGTCAGCTGGATTCTAGGAAGAATCTGGCTTGGAGAATGGATCAGATGCCCTGTCTGGGGGCCGGCTGGGAGGACCAGGGAGAAGAGAAGGTTATTAGTACATTTATTTTCCTCTCAACTGGAAGCACTGCCTTTGAATTCTTAGGGACATTAACTACACAGCTAAAAATAAAATCAACTCAGAACTATGGGCTTGGTGCTGGAATAGAGCCTGGAGTTTGGGATTCATTTATCATCCTACTATACCACCTGGCTGTTCCTGAACCTGGGCTGTGAAGTGTAACTCTGAAATTCACAATATTCTGTTGCCATGAAATGTGTTAGAGAAGATGCTGCAGTTATTTTTTGAACACTGCTGGATTCTGACGATTTGCGTTCTGAGTCAGATTTCACCACTGAATTGCTCCCTAAACAGGACATCTCTTGAAATATTAAAAGAGTTGGTTTTGTTTGAATAAATACTGGAAGAAACTTTGATGCAGTCTGATTGTGTTTCCTGTCAGATATCTATAAAAGACTTCTTCATTTGAATAATGTTGTTGCTGTTTTTAAAAGAGTTTGAAAAACTGATGCTTTCAAACTGTGGTGCTGGAGAAGACTCTTGAGAGTCCCTTGGCCAGCAAGGAGATTAAACCAGTCAATCCTAAAGGAAATCCACCCTGAATATTCATTGGAAGGACTAATGTTGAAGCTCGAATTCTTTGCCCACCTGATGCAAAGAACCAACTCATTGGAAAAGACCTCGTGTACACCTGTGGCTGATTCATGTCAATGTATGGCAAAACCAATACAGTATTGTAAAGTAGAATAAAGTAAAAATAAAATTAAAAAAAAAGACGATGTTGAGAAAGATTGAAAGCAAAAAGAGAAGGGGGTGGCAGAAGATGAGATGGTTAGATAGCATTACTGACTCAGTAGACATGAATCTGAGCAACCTCCAGGAGATAGTGAAGGACAAAGGAGCCCCGCATGCTGCAATCCATAGAGTCACAAAGAGTTGGATGCAACTTAGTGACCGAACAACAACATGTTCTATCTAAAATATACAGAAGTATCACTGGTTTGCTAAATTCTGTGCAAATATTCCTTCACTTGCATTTTGTTGTCTCAAATAGTTTCCTCTAAATCTCCCATATCTCTTCCCATATATATATTCCTCCTTGATTTTCTCTGTCTGCCATGTTTTAGTCAGTGGTCATTTAAATGCAACAGTCACCTGTCCTTGTTGTTAAATGGCACCTTGTCCTCAGAATTTAAAGACCTCTGAGTAGCTATCAGAAAGGTTAATGGCAAATGAAATGATGCATTTCAGTGTTACTGTGGACTTCATTAAAATTTAGTGTTCGTTATTGGTCTCTTCTAAAATCCCGAGTTCCACTGAATCTTTTGATGCTGCCCTTGTAATTTTGTTAATAATTCAAAAACTTTGTTTCGAATGTCTTGTCAGCATCTTTAAGCATCATGCTAATGGCTAGCCACCATCTGAATATCAAAGAAGAGCCCCTTAGAGAGAGGGAGGGTTTATCCCTCAAGATGAATCTGTCTTCTTTCAACCCTGCTTCCTGAATGGATTCAGATCCAAGAAGTCTTCTGAGCATGTTTTCTCTAATGAAAGGATGTAAGGTACTTATATTGGTACAATGTTTGTGTCCTAATCTATAAATAATATATTTTATAGAAAATTTGAAATCTAGAAAGTTAAAAATGGAAAATTAAAGGCAATGTATTATCTCTTTGCCTAAATATAACTACCTTCATGTTGGTACACTTGTCTCCAGCAATTATTCACCACTTAGATCATACCTGTATATGTTGATTTTCTCTTTTATTTTGTCTAACATCATGTGTGTTTTCTCTTGTTAATTCATCTTACCAATTAAAATGTGACTTCACTGTCATATGGATTGATACAATTTATTTAACCATTTCTCCATTACTCAATTCACAGTTATCAAAGCTGTGCTATTGTAAATAATAGCATTGAAATACACGATTTTTGCACATAAATTCTTCATCAACCCTTGGTAGACCAATAGTCTATAAAACCTTTGAAAGTTCATGATGCATATGGCCAAGGTCCTCCCAACTCTAGACACTAGTATCACATAACTACATCTCCAACATGTAATGTTATCCTTCAATCCTGCCAATTTGATAGATAAATCATAGGCATTATTTTAATTTACATTGTTTTGATTTCTAGTAAAACTATATTTTCAATTTATGATTCATTATCTTTAAAAAAGTTGATGATAATCTCTCCCATATTTACCTGACAGATTTAAATGCTTTAGTTAATCTTTCCTACTTAAGTCTTCCTGATATCATGTGCCTCTCCAGCAAAGTCATTTTTTGCACTAATATGTATTATTTACTGCTTAATGTCTTCCTCACTAAACTGTACTGCTATATACTTTAAAGCATGAACTATGACACATTTGTTCATCCCATGTATGTCTGAGTTTTATGGGTTCTCTTTAAGAAATAAATAGAACCTGTACAGACAACGATTACTGTGGCTAGTTGGAATCATTAGTGACATCCTGGTAAAGAATAAACCAGAACATAGAGAAAACGTTGCGAGAACCACTGCAGTTACATGTTTGCAAAGACATCTCACCCTGTGATGATACCTATGACTTTTCCAAGAGTCTTGGATAAGGTTCATGCAGGTGAGGGGACACTGAATTTTGTGCCTTAGCACTTTCACAATAAATCCATGACGACAACAGTCACAGTCACAGGCCCATCACGCAGCTCAGTGCTTGGCACATTTTCAAATCTTGGAAACTTGGAAAGTACCTACTGTATTAGCATGTTCAGGGAGGTTCTTGCTGAAGTAGTGACACTGAGTTTCAGAACCAAAGGACAAAAGGCAAAGACAGGAGAAGCTTAATCACATAGGAAGAAATAACACTAGGGAAAGGCACAAACCAAGGGTGAGCTTGGTGACTTGGAAGGGATTAATAAGAGATGAGGAAATAATGAAGTAGAAGAGGAAAACCAACAAGACCAGGCACATTCTTACAGGAAATTTAGGGATCCTGGATTTTCCAAGTAATCTATTGGGTGATGCTAAGCCAGGAGTGAAAGAACATGACATGCAGTTTATAAATTTGAGTCCAGTTGTTTCCTTCAGAGGGAGATAGGTAAGAATGTGAACAAACCCATAGGTTAGTTAGTCCAGCTGGAAATGATGACCTCTGGGAGTAAGCCATCGAGATTTATATGATTGTTTATTTAACACAGACCTTTACCATGTGCATGGACAGATGTGACTCCCATCCAACTTGTGCTTGGAACACAATGGAGTGTGTCATTCATGTATTTGTGAAGTACTGATACATACAATTGAGTGAACCTCAAAAACTATTATGCTAACTGAAAGAATCTTGTCTCAAAAGGTGATATATTGTCTGATTCTGATAATAGGAATATTCACAGCATGCAGATCCATAGAGAAACCGAAGATTAGTTGTTGTCTAGAGATGAAGGTGAAAATGGAAAGTGACTGCAGGAGACACAGGGATATTCTGAGGGTGGGGTAGAGCTGGTGACGGAAAGGTTGTAAAATTAGATTGTGATGATGATTTCACAACTCTGTATTATTTACTAAAATTCACTGAACTGTACCTTTACACTGAGTGAATTTAATGGCATATAAATTATACCATAGTAAAGCTGTGCAAAGAAAAAGAAGTTAATTACATGAGCTCAGGGCTGAATGTCTAAAGGTGGAATTTTCAGCATGAAATGATCTGTCAGGATTCAGTCAGGAAAACAGGAACTCATTTGGAAAGTCAAACAGAGGGACTGTAGTAAGCTACAAAGGTGAGAGATCTTGGAGAAAAGGTCCCTACCCCTGGTATGGGAGGGTGTCCAATGGGGTGGATTCTGAAGGACTAAAGTTATCTGAGGTTTATATTTGGATTGAGCTGCTGGGGTGGTGTGAGGAACAGCCAAAGCCCTTTTTCTCATCTTCTAGTATTTTCTCTCTGGATACCACCTAAGAGGCATGTAATAGAGGAATCTGAGAATCCTAAATTTTGTAAAGTTCTAGTCCCATCCTGCAATTTTGCAGCTGAGACACAACAGGTAATTATTCTTCAAATATATTATTACAGGGCAATATACTCAAAAATTCAAAATTTCAACATCAGGTAGAAAGGCAGGCCTAGAGAAGTAAATTTTTAGGAGAAAAAAAACAAGCCTCATGTACATAGTTTCATTCCACTCAAGAAGGGTATGACTGAAAGCTGAATCCAGTGGCACTGAGAACCAAGTTAGAAAGAGGAACAGAAAAACAAGATTTGACCACCTGCAAAGTATCGACAGTATCACTAAAGGCAATCTTAGTAGAACACTAGGAAATCAATAAATACTGGAGTGGATTAAAGAACAATTGTAGTGAGAGAGGTGAACTTTAGAATTGTTTGGATAGCAAGGGACATCATTAGGCTTTGATGAGGAAAGAGCTCTTTGTATAGTTACAAGTATATATAAACTCATGCAGTTTCTTATTTTGTATTGACGTAATACTGTTTGGTCGCTCAGTCACATTTGACTCTCAACCACATGGTGTGTAGCCCACCAGACTCCTCTGTCCATTGGATTTTTCAGGCAAGAAAACTGGAGTGGGAAGTGGGAAGCTGTTCTCTTCTCCAGGGAATCTTCGCAACCTGGGGATCAAACCCACATGTCTTATATTGGCAAGCAGATTCTTTACTGCTGAGCAGTCATGGGAAGCATTGACTTAAAAATAATGGCTAATGTTTGTTGAGGTCTTCCTACTTGCCAGATATCATACCATTTTCCCTTGAATCTCACAAGGACCCCATGGGTGAGATACAGCCATCCCCATTTCACAGATGATATAACTAAGGCACAGAGAATGTGAGGGACGATTAGCCTTTGAGATTATAGATGTTTCTCTGCAGAAACTGAATGGAAAACAAATTGGATTCAGGGTGGGTATGGAGCAAAAGGAAATTTAAATATCCATTTATGGAAGTGCTATTTCTCTGAAACTGTTTTAACCCTGGTTTCCTCATGGCACCTCATGTGAGACTTGAACATTCCAATTTTGGCAACTCTGCTGAGAAAATTTCTGATCTCTCTAGCATGAATTGGAGTTATTTTTCAGACTTAGTCTCAATTCATTTCCCCCACAAAACCGTGGATACCAAGACTCACAGGGACCCCTAATCCACACCCACTACTGACTCTGCTGCTGCTGCTGCTAAGTCACTTCAGTTGTGTTCGACTCTGTGCGACCCCATAGATAGAAGCCCACCAGGTTCCGCCCTCCCCGGGATTCTCCAGGCAAGAATGCTGGAGTGGGTTGCCATTTACTTCTCCAATGCATTAAAATGAAAATTGAAAGTGAAGTCACTCAGTTGTGTCCGACTCTTCACCACCCCATGGACTGCAGCCTACCAGGCTCCTCCATCCATGGGATTTTCCAGGCAAGAGTACTGGAGTTGGTTGCCATTGCCTTCTCCGACTACTGACTCTACTGTCTCACTGTTATCACCAGTATGCCATCCTGAATTCTTTTTTCCCCTGAAGATACTAGATCATTATTCCTCCAAACAATAAGAACTTTTTGTTGGAATGAGTACAAATTAAAGGTAAACCTAATGTAAAAAATATCATATTTGTTTGCTAGAATGAACTGTATCTATTGAAATTTATTTTATAGATACAATGACTATATTTTCAGGATAAAATTGGCATATGCCATTGACAAATAGCAGTACAAGGATAATGGGCATGGTTGAGATTGCATGGTTTTCTTAATATTTATAGCTGCATCTACAACTAAAGTGGGCTTCCCTGGTGGCTCAGCAGTAAAGAATCTGCTTGTAAGTTAGGAGCTGTAGGAGATGTGGGTCTGATCCCTGGGCTGGGAAGATCCCCTGGAGGAGTTCATGGCAACCCCCTCCAGTACTCTTGCCTGGAGAATCCCATGGACAGAGGAGCATGGTGGGCTACAGTCCGTAGGGTCACACCGAGTCAGACACAACTTTAATGACTTAGCAGGTGCAATTAAAGTAGAATAAAAGTTTTTCTTCTAGAATATGAATATAAATGTTGTATAATTATTTTAATCTTTGTACATACCAAAGCACAATTCTCATATCCAAAAAGGAACTAGTGAAATATTTTTCTGCCCACTGCCTTATTAATTCTAAATATTTTAATTTTATTTATTTATTCCTTGCCTCTTTTACAAATACATTTGAACTCACTTTTTAACAAGAAGCTAAAAATAAAAAATCAGGACAAAGAGAAACATGAAAAATGCAAATAAACCCCTTAAAAGTATTATTTACTTTCAGAGACTGACTTTAACATTTGATATTGAGCCTCTTTGGATTCTAGGCAGTAAGGAAAACATGATGTATATTAGAGACTGACATTCTTTATATATTAAATTTAGACAAAGAAGACAATCAAATGAACTTTTATTCTTTTTCTAAATATGAAAATCCATCTCTTTGGTAAGACACTGTTTTCACTTAACCTAGACCAACATAATTTACTGTAAGTATTTGCATGGGAACTGTTTATTGATTGTATGAATGATCTTATTCTGTACTAATGGGCCTGACTGTGATGATGATGCAGAGACAATACAATAAATAGGTGTGCAATTTTCCCCCAAAAAAGTTCATACCATATTGTGTATTGATTAAGAGACATTTCCACTTCCTCCTTTAAAATGGAGATTTCTAGAATATTGTAGAAGATGCTACAGAGTATTTTGGGAGAGAAAAAAAAATAAGGCTCTGAATATTTCATTTGAAAAGTGTCTGCTGAAGTTCCTGCTCCAGTGGGATCGCTCCTCCCTTTCTCTGGGGAAAAGGGCAGATGGCAGTTGCTAAGTAAAAAAAAAAAAAAAAGCAAACAAGCCAAGCGATCACCTGCAGCTATTCAGGACATGAACTCTGAGGCACATTTAATGTCAGGTGATTAAAAAGCACGACACTTTCATCAAGCAAGAGATCATGTGCTCTTGAAGAAGTCGGAAAAGAGAGAATGCCAGTGGATGAGGACCATATCAGTGAGGCTACAGAGCATTCAGAGCACTGGGTCCAAGCCCCGGAACAGCCTGAGACTCTGGTGTGCACGTCACCATGTCCCATTAGCAGAAATCCGTGATGATGATAATTCTCTCTTTACCACCAGGGACAGAAAACTCGTCCTTTAGGACACAGAACTCACATGGAAATAATGTGAACAAAAGACCCGACTGGTCCAGAATATGGTCATTTGAAGATTATTTTTTCAAATGACAGCAAGGGCAGAGTAATTCATCCACAAAGTAGAGGGTCTCTGTTGCCCACAGAGCCTCCTGGGTTCAGTCCCACCATCAGCTCCTTCCTGAGGCACCTAAGCTAGGTATTGCATTTCTCAGTGAGTTTATTTCTCTACCTTTTAAAACAGACCTCAGACTAGAAACGCATCTCATACAGCTTTTAAAAAAATATTTTACTGTAATTTGTTTTTATTGGAGTACAGTTTATTTACAATGTTGTGTTAGTTTCAGATGTACAACAAAGTGAATCAGTTACACATATATATCCATTAAGTCATGTCCAATTCTTTGTGACCTGTAGCCCTGCCAGGCTCCTCTGTTCTCCACTAACTCTTGAAGTTTGCTCAGATTCATGTTCATTGAGTCAGTAATGCTATCTAACCATCTCATCCTCTGCCACCCTTTTCTCCTTTTGCCTTCAATCTTTATATATAGTAATATGTATAGGTTAGTCCCCTTAGGGCTTTTGGAGGTTTAAATGGGTGATGGATATGAACACTTAGAATGCCACCTGGCAAAGTAAGCTTTCAGTTAATGACAGTAACATCATACTATGGATAGGATTCCTAAACGCAGAAAGCTGTCCCTGATAGTGGAAATATACCTTCAATCTTTATATATAGTAATATGTATAGGTTAGTCCCCTTAGGGCTTTTGGAGGTTTAAATGGGTGATGGATATGAACACTTAGAATGCCACCTGGCAAAGTAAGCTTTCAGTTAATGACAGTAACATCATACTATGGATAGGATTCCTAAACGCAGAAAGCTGTCCCTGACTAGTGGAAATATGTATATATTCAAGGGATAAGAATGTACACCTAATAGGATTTCTGCCATTTCAAGTCCTAGGGGGACAGGAAAGCTCTAATTTTGCAAGGTTCTGTCTTGTTTAGGTTTGATTAATTAGCTGACGTTATAGTCTGGCCATTTACGAGTGATAACATATAACCTACTTTCCTGCTGCTTCTTAAAAATATCTAAGAATAATAGAACTTATTTGTGGTCTAAGATGTAGGTGGCATTTTTAGTAGAGGGGTAGGGAACTAAATAACCCACACAGTGGTTAGAAAGATATATAGGACTCAGCTTCATTTAATTTTCTAAATCATCAAGTGCCTTCCTGCTATAGATTAGTTTGTTTGCTCTTGTAATTTCCACTTATTAGTGTGAAGAGGGTGTCATTAGTGGAAAGGATGATTTATGATGATAATAGGCAAAGTAATTAATATGCATACATAATATAAAGTAAGTATTTGA
>SJYC01142026.1:0-13013 GCA_006408675.1 Madoqua kirkii
TTTTTACTGTTGACTCAATGATTGCTGTCAGGCCTCCATATTCTTTATCTTTTAGGGATCTAGGAGGATGCTAATCAATATAAACAGGATATAGAAAAAGATATATAGTAGTTTTGATGTTAACAACACTAGATTTTGAGTTAATTACTTTTCTTTTGTTATAAATCACTGTACTCCTTTTACTTGTTATAAATTGCTGTATCTTTACTATGTAACTTTATTTAGTGTTTTTCTGAGAGTGGCACCAGATTTTGGGAGGATCAACACAAGCCTTCTGGTTGACAAACCTTATCAGAAAAAGGCTGTAAAATGTTAATTGGCCCTTTTGGCCAAAAGATGATGTCAATCACCTAAGTCTTGTGTATACAACTAGGTATGCAGAGAGAAAAGCCTGGTTTTGATAAAAGTCTGGGCTGCTAACGCTGCATAATTTTGTATTACCCATTGATCTCCATGTACTATCAAAAGTATAAAAAGCCTTTTAAACAATAGGGGTTGGGTCAGTCATTAGAAGGACTAGTTTCCCCTGGGTCTCCTCTTTAGTCTAATTTCAGGCTGAACTCCCATCTGGGACGTAGAGGCTGACCATGTATACTTACTTGTCCTGGCTTCTAAGATCCATAAGAGAGAGAGCCCAAGGCGGGGCACTCCTCGATATTCAAACAGACGCCGGCAGCCTAACATAGATGGTGCAAGTTCCTTGTCTAGAACTTTATTGGCTTTCCATGTAAACCAAGTTATTCAGCATCTTTTCTCCACTTAATTTTCCTACTACACTATTCCTTCTTAATCTAATATTAACTAATAAATAAGTTTTTTTCCTCACCTATCTGTCTCCCCTTCAAATCACCCTGGATCCACCAGGGCTGGACCCCGGCACTTAATATAATATAAATCCTATGTGTCTTGTTACAAATACAATGTAAATGCTACATAAACAGATGATGGACACATAGCAAATTTATTTCCTTTTAAATTTTTCTGAAATATTTGGTATATTTTGATCCACAGTTGGTTGAATCCATGGATATAAAAGACATTGTATTTTAGAATTCCATGAGATAGTTTCATCATATTGTCATCTCCAAGTTATTTATCTCTTGAAAATATATCATTTTTATTTTTCTCAAACATATCTTGTTATTTTTGATTGAGTACAAAATTGTGTGTAAGGATTGAGAAGTTTGTAGCTGAAATTTGAAACAACCAGCTGTTTTCATCTGTCGAGTCATTAGCATGAAAAAGTGGGTCAGTCTGATTATTGGTTGAGCTCAATCTGGATTTTGCTTTTGAAATACTGTCTCAAGTATTCTTATTTCTACATACTTCTCATTCCTCCAGCAGTAAACTTTTGTTGCTTATTATTTGGTGTTAGATTTGTAATGCAAAGAACATTTTAAAATCCTTCTATTGTAGCCTCTGTTTTTGATGAGACCTATGCTTCTCGAGAGTTCCTTGGATTGCAAGGAGATCTAACCAGTCTATACTAAAGGAGATCAGTCCTGGGATTTCTTTGGAAGGAATGATGCTATAAAGCTGAAACTCCAGTACTCTAGCCACCTCATGCGAACAGTTGACTCACTGGAAAAGACTCTGATGCTGGGAGGGATTGAGGGCAGGAGGAGAAGGGGATGATGGAGGAGGAGATGGCTGGATGGCATCACTGACTCGATGGACGTGAGTCTGAGTGAACTCTGGGAGTTGGTGATGGACAGGGAGGCCTGGTGTGCTGCAATTCATGGGGTCGCAAAGAGTCGGACACAACTGAGCGACTGAACTGAACTTATGCTTCTAGGTTGAAGGTTGGATTTTTTTAAGCCTTTCTTCACTCTCGTCCTCTTGCACGATAATGACCTGAGATATTTTCTTGCTCTTTCACCAGCGGTAGGTGGCTTGTATTTTTACCCTTCTTCCAAGACACACCATCATCAACAACAACAATCCTGGACCTGTATTTGGTTTCCTGGGGCACAGAAAGGGTTTTTTAACTTCAGAAAAGCAGAAGGTTCTAACTTTTCCACCAGTATCTTTCAGCAGCAAAAATTTTGATGCCCTTCCTCTAGTGGCTTAAAGCAACTTTGACTAATGTTTACTACTATTATTAATGCTTGTGAGAAGGGTTCTAGCAAGAGTTTATGCCTCTCCCAGGTCTGCAGCCATGACTGTACATTGAGAAAGCCCTCCTACCCACCCACCCAGGCTTCTCTTGTCCATACTTTTTTTGTGAGTAGCCAGGAAAGATGCACAGAAAAGAGCTTCTAAGGAAGTGTGAATTCTCCCACATCAAAATCTATTTTAACTTGGTATGTTAGCCCATATTTGGCCTTTAGAAATTTGCTAAAATTGCAACTGATTTATTCTTACTCATTCTGTGGAAACTGGTTCTTCCTCTGATGCCTGTCAAAGGTGAAACTGTTCATATATATATATCTGCTCTCCTTGGAGGCATTTGTTACTCTCTGGAATTCAGTTCTCTGTGTTGCCTTATGACCTTAGTTCTTTGACAGGGTCAAGGAAAATGATGATTTTGTAGATCATCTGGCTTTTCTTGTTCTTAGGATGGTAATAACAGTCTCTTGCCTCTTTCTACATCTTACTCACAAGCAGAGTTCCCAGTCACTTCTACACTTTTAACATAAGCTGCAATTCAAGGCAAACTAAGGATTCATTTATTTTTGTATTTTGTTTTGCTTATTGTCTGTTTCTCCTCACAAAAGTAAAAAATAAATCTTGAAGGCAAGGATTTATTTCAGTTTTGTTAAACACTATTGTAAAGAAAGCTGAGAGCTGAAGAACTGATGCTTTTCAATTGTGGTGCTGAAGAATAATCCTAAGAGTCTCTTGGACTACAAGGAGCTCAAACTAGTCAATTCTAAAGGAAATCAACCCTGAATATTCATTGGAAGGATGGATACTGAAGCTGAAGCTCCAATATTTGGTTACCTGATGTGAAGAGCAGACTCACTGAAAAAAATCCCTAATGCTGGAAAAGATTGAGGACAAGAGGAGAAGGGTATGACAAAGGGTGAGTTGGTTGGAGGACATCATTGACTCAATGGGCATGAGGTTGGGCAAACTTTGAGACACATCAAAGGACTGGAAATCCTGGCCTGCTGCAGTTCATGTGGTTGAAAAAAGTCAAATATGACTAAGTGACTGAACAACAATAATTGTACTTGGAACACTTAGAAAACAGATCTGCTACAAATATACTTCACAGTAAGGTTATTGAAAGAATTAATATTGAATAAGATAGAACTGAATGAGGCATTGGGAATGTTTTCATATTTTATTTTCAAAAATATTTAATATAGATAATATTTTACCCATATTTTAGAAGAAAAAAGTGGTTTTCAAATATATTAAATAAATTGACTTGATAGGGAAGTGTATATGTGTCAAGCCTAACTGGGTTTAAATGCTGATTCTATTTACCACATTTGATGTTTTGAGTAAATCACTTAGCTTTTTCAGCTTTCTGTATTCTCTTCTTTAGCTGAAGCTAATAACTCTAAACTGTTACATTAAAAACTAGTAGAAATATTGTTTAAAGTAACTATGCATGATTAAGTACTCCTATTCATCCTAATGATAGTATTTTTTTTTTGGTATGATTGCTCATATCTGGAACCAAATTTAATTTTTCCTGAAACTAAATCCTGAGCATATTTTAATTTATCATGTCACCTTTAAAACATGGACTGTTTGAGGGGAAGAAGAATCTAAGTTTGCAGAACCAGAATCTGCACATTTCTAAGAATGCATTTAATAGAGCCGACTGCTCTCTGTTCTCTGACTCAGGAGGCAAGCTCATTTCTAAGGAATAATAGAAAGGTTTTAGATTTAAACCCTCCACAACTAATTTTGAAGGAAAAAATAAAGTTATGTTTTTCTAAGCAGAGATGTCTTTTAAAAAGTACTTGATAAGCAAATAGCGTCAAAGAGAATGTCAGAGATGCTATTGATGAGTAAACAAATGTAATATTGGGAAGGACTTTCTAGACTTTGCTGCTTTGAGTTCTGTTGTCAAGGTGATGGAAATATGCAAAGGATTAAAAGAAAATAATAGATTTGCATATATTAAATTTATCTTTCAGCAGAGTGGAATGCTGTTAGGTATGGAGTTATAAAGAGTTCATTCAAATTCATATGTTTTATTGTTTTATGTTGTTTGCGACATGGAGCCTGGTATGCCTAGTGAGGGACACAGCAGACAAGAGAGTTAATGGTAACAAAAAGAACCATTATGAAAGTTGTAATATAAGTTGAGTTACAAATGCAAACATCATCACATTGAGTAAAAAAGAAAATCAACTTCCTGCTTAAAAAGTGAGATGTGTATAAGAGACAGGAGTTATAAAGAGTTCATTCAAATTCATATGTTTTATTGTTTTATGTTGTTTGCGACATGGAGCCTGGTATGCCTAGTGAGGGACACAGCAGACAAGAGAGTTAATGGTAACAAAAAGAACCATTATGAAAGTTGTAATATAAGTTGAGTTACAAATGCAAACATCATCACATTGAGTAAAAAAGAAAATCAACTTCCTGCATATCAGTGCAAGTTTTCTGGGATGCTTAGGTCTGCAACCCAGCAAGCAGCACGTTACCCATTTTCAAAGAGTGATAGACCTTTCTGTGCCATTTAACAAAATTTTTTCCCTGGGTTCAAATTTCACAAGGCTGATAAGAAATTTTGAAAATATCTTAGCAATGAAAAATACATTTTTTCTATTTGAAACAGAATTCTGTAGAGATTTATTTTGTGTCTCTGGAAAACAGTCTGAGGCATTATGTGCTCATGTATTGGTTAACATCTATTTTTTAAATATAAGTTTATTTATTTTAATTGGAGGTTAATTACTTTACAATATTGTTTATTTTTGAGAGTCCATTAGGCAAGGAAACTCAGGCTGAAAACTAATGTTCTGTTTCTTTTTGCAAACTAGAAAGATATCATAGTTGAAAGTAATCTCAGGTATCATCAAAGCTTACTTATTCTATAGTTGAGAAATCTAAGGCTTAAACTGAAGAACACTATCACCCATGGCACCTAATTATTATGTTCATTGGTTAGATTTTATCCTAAGTGTCTTGAATGTCAATTCAGTATTCTTAAACTAGTTTATTGCATTAGAGTAAATTTTCATAAATTATTGATCATGTAGAGGAGCCTGGGTTGTGAAGAGTTAGACACAACTGAGCAACTAAGCACAGCACAGCACAGAAACAAATACACTATTTCATTGAGTAGTTTCAAATTTAAATTAAAAACCTTTTCATAATTTAAGGTAATGATTTTTCTGTTGTTATGCTATTATAATTTAATTTTAAAATTACTAACTGTAATTTTGTAATTACACATGTCACAAAATAAGGATAGTATGTAAAAAGTGTGTGTGTGATTAGTCACTCAGTCTTTTCTGACTCTTTGCAACCCCATGGTAGCCCGCAAGGCTCCTCAGGCTATGGGCTTATTCAGGTGAGACTATTGGAATAAGTTGCCATGCACTCCCCCAGGGGATATCCTTGACCCAAGAACTGAAACCATATCTCCTATGTCTCCTGTATTGCAGGTGGGTTCTCTACCAGCTGAGTCATTTGGAAAATGTATAAATTAGAGAGAGAATAAAGACTGTCCAAATGCTACTATACCAAAGAAAACAAAATTTACATTTAGTACAATGAGGCTCAGATTTTACTAAGATATGAATTCTTTCCTCAAGAAACTTGCTATCTAATAGTGAGGCAGATGCTAAGTAAATGATTACAAAGTTTGGTTGTACTTGAAATAATAGAATAGTAGAGAAACGAGACTTTTTTTGAGGATTAATTTGATTTGTCAGGTGAAGCAGCAAACCTGGAATTCATGGTGTATACATGGTATATTTTAGGGACATAGTGTAGGGTGTATAGTTTAGGGGTTAAATAATATTACAAAGAATTGCCACAGATTGAACTCTTTAATTAACAGACTGTTAATAAAATAAAAGCCTGGCTGGTAATAAACAAATCTACTCTCAGCTTAGACATTAATTAGAAAGTGACTTTGGGTTAGATGTGTGAGAATATAAGCTTTTTCAGTGGAGTGATAACATTGGCAAGAACTCTCAAAATTCAGGAGTGGAAAACAGACATCTCTTTATCACCAGAAGACTTAGACATTTTTCCAAGGCATAGGGTAATCAATTTCAGGAAAAGGTGTTCAATAGCATTAGTCATCTGAGAAATACAAAATAAAATCTCAAAGGAATATTATTACACATTGACTAGCAGTGCTAACATAATCCTCACAAGCTGAGTGTTGGCATGCTTTAGGCGCAACTAAAACTCTCATGTGTTGTTGTTGTTGTTGGTGGTGGTGGTGGTGGTGATGGTGGTGGTGGTGGTGGTGGTGAAAAAATGGAACAGACGCTATGGAAAACAGTTCAGCATTTTCTTACATCATATTGATTATATTAAATTCATAATCACTCAAAACAGATTGAATTCAGTTCAGTTCAGTGGCTCAGTCATGTCTCACTCTTTGTGACCCCATGGACTTAAGTATGCCAGGCTTCTGTGTTCATCACCAAATCCTGGAGTTTACTCAAACTCATTTCCATTGAGTAGGTGATGTCATCCATCTCATCCTCTGTCATCCCCTTCTCCTCCCACCTTCAATCAGGGTGTTTTCAAATGAGTCAGCTCTTTGCATCAGGTGGCCAAAGTATTAGAGTTTCAGCTTCAGCATCAGTCCTTCCAAAGAATATTCAGGACTGATTTCCTTTAGGAAGCACTGGTTGGATCTCCTTGCAGTCCAAGAGACTCTCAAGAGTCTTCTCCAACACCACAGTTCAAAAGTATTAATTCTTTGGCAACCTAAATATACTTTAGAGAGTGAGTGAAGAAATAATTTGCAGGGCATCTAAAATGAACTACTTCTACTCAGCAATAGAAAGGAATTAACTCTCAGTAGACATTCAACAACATGAATGAGTCTAAAGGCATTATGTGCACTGACAATGAATCAGCCATAAATGGTTCCAAACTGTATGTGATATTCTAGAATAAGCAAAACTGTAAGGATGGACTACAGTTTAGAGGTTTTAAAATGTTAGATGTGGCACCAGATAACTTTTCTGGTAACGAAACAGCTTTGCTTTCTGCTTGTGATGGTGGTTGCAAGTTCAGTACAGTCGCTCACTCATGTCTGACACTTTGTGACCCCATGAATCACAGCACGCTAGGCCTCCCTGTCCATCACCAACTCCCGGAGTTCACTCAAACTCATGTCCATCAAGTCGGTGATGCCATTCAGCCGTCTCATCCTCTGTCATCCCCGTCTCCTCCTGGCCCCAATCCCTCCCAGCATCAAAGTTTTTTTCAATGAGCCAACTTTCTCATGAAGTGGCCAGAATATTGGAGTTTCAGATTTAGCATCAGTCCTTCCAATGAACACCCAGAACTGATCTCTTTAAGGATTGACAAATTGAATCTACTTTCAGTTCAAGGGACTCTCAAGAGTCTTCTCCAACACCACAGTTCAAAAGCATCAATTCTTCAGCGCTCAGCCTTCTTCACAGACCAATTCTCACATCCATACATGACCACAGGAAAAACCATAGCCTTGAACCTTTGTTGACAAAGTAATGTCTCTGCTTTTGAATATGCTATCTAGTTTGGTCATAACTTTCATTCCAAGGAGTAAGCGTCTTTTAATTTTATGGCTGCAATCATCATCTGCAGTGATTTTGGAGCCCCAAAATATAAAGTCTGACACTATTTCCACTGTTTCCCCATCTATTTCCCATAAAGTAATGGGACCAGATGCCATGATCTTTGTTTTCTGAATGTTGAGCTTTAAGCCAACTTTTTCACTCTCCTCTTTTACTTTTATCAAGAGGCTTTTTAGTTCCTCTTCACTTTCTGCCATATAGGAGTGTCATCTGCTTATCTGAGATTGTTGATATTATTCCTGGCAATCTTGATTTCAGCTTCTCATCAGTTTCTCATGATGTACTCTACATAGAAGTTAAATAAGCAGGGTGACAATATGCAGCCTTAACATACTCCTTTTCCTATTTGGAACCAGTCAGTTGTTCCATGTCCAGTTCTTACTGTTGCTTCCTGACCTGCATACAGCTTTCTCAAGAGGCAGGTCATGTGGTCTGGTATTCCCATCTCTTTCAGAATTTTCCACAGTTTCTTGTGATCCACACAGTCAAAGGCTTTGACATAGTCAATAAAGCAGAAATAGATGTGTTTCTGGAACTCTCTTGCTTTTTGATGATCCAGCGGATGTTTGCAACTTTATCTCTGATTACTCTGCCTTTTCTAAAGCCAGATTGAACATCTGGAAGCTCACAGTTCACGTATTGCTGAAGCTTGGCTTGGAGAATTTTGAGCCTTACTTTACTAGCATGTGAGATAAGTGCAGTTGTGAGGTAGTTTGAGCATTCTTTGGCATTGCCTCTCTTTGGGATTGGGTACACAGTCAAAGGCTTTGACATAGTCAATAAAGCAGAAATAGATGTGTTTCTGGAACTCTCTTGCTTTTTGATGATCCAGCGGATGTTTGCAACTTTATCTCTGATTACTCTGCCTTTTCTAAAGCCAGATTGAACATCTGGAAGCTCACAGTTCACGTATTGCTGAAGCTTGGCTTGGAGAATTTTGAGCCTTACTTTACTAGCATGTGAGATAAGTGCAGTTGTGAGGTAGTTTGAGCATTCTTTGACATTGCCTCTCTTTGGGATTGGGATGAAAACTGGCCTTTTCCAGTCCTGTGGCCACTGCTGACTTTTCCAACTTTGCTGGCCTATTGAGTGCAACACTTTCACAGCATCATCTTTTAGGATTTGAAATAACTCAACTGGAATTCCATCACCCCCACTTTCTATGTTTGTAGTGATGCTTCCTAAGGCCTACTTGACTTCACATTCCAGGATGTCTGGCTCTAGGTGAGTGATCATACCATCGTGATTAAGTCGGTCATGAAGTTCTTTTTTGTACAGTTCTTCTGTGTACTCTTGCCACCTCTTCTTAACATCTTCTGCTTCTGTCAGGTCTGTACCATTTCTGTTCTTTATTGAACCCATCTTTGCATGAAATATTTCCTTGGTATTGCTAATTTTCTTGAAGAGATCTCTAGTCTATCCCATTCTATTGTTTTCCTCTATTTCTTTGCATTGGTCACTGAGAAAGGCTTTCTTATCTCTCCTTGCTATTCTTTGTAACTCTGCATTCAGATGCTTATATCTTTCCTTTTCTCCTTTGCTTTTCACTTCTCTTGTTTTCACAGCTCTTTGTAAGGCCTCCCCAGACAGCCCTTTTGGTTTTTTGCATTTCTTTTCTTGGGGATGGTCTTGATCCCTGTGTCCTGTATAATGTCACAAAACTCTGTCCACAGTTCATCAGGCACTCTATCAGATATAGCCCTTTAAATCTATTTATCACTTCCAAAAGTATTCTAAAAGGTTTTGTAGGTCTTCATAGATCTGTTCAACTTCAGCTTCTTCTGCATTACCAGTCACGGTATGAACTTGGATTACCATTATATTGAATGATTTGCCTTGGAAACGAACAGAGATCATTCTGTTGTTTTTGAGGCTGCACCAAAGTACTGCATTTCAGACTTTTTTGTTGACTATGATGGTTACTCCATTTCTTCTAAGGGATTCCTGCTCACAGGAGTAGTTAAAATGGTCATCTGAGTTAAATTCACCCATTCCAGTCCATTTTAGTTCACTGATTTCTAGAATGTCAATGTTCACTCATGTCTTCTCCTGTTTGATTACTTCCAGTTTGCTTTGATTCATGAACCTAACATTTCAGCTTCCTATGCAATATTGCTCTTTACAGCATTGGACTTTGTTTCTATCACCAGTCACATCCACAACCGGGTGTTGTTTTTGCTTTGGCTTTGTCCCTTCATTCTTTCTCGAGTTACTGCTCCACTGATCTCCAATAGCACATTTGGCACCTACTGACCTGGAAGTTCATCTTTCGGTGTCCTATCTTTTAGCCTTTTCAAACTGTTCATGGGGTTCTCAAGGCAAGAATACTGAAGTGGTTTGTCATCCCCTTCTCCAGTGGACCACATTCTGTAAGACCTCTCCACCATGACCCATCCATCTTGGGTCATCCCACACAGCATGGCCTAGTTTCATTGAGTTAGACAAGAATGTGGTCCATCTGATCAGACTGGCCAGTTGTCTGTGATTTTAGTTTCAGTGTGTCTGCCCTCTGATGTCTTCTCTCAGCACCTACTGTCTTACTTGGGTTTCTCATACCTTGGACATAGGATATCTCTTCATGGCTGCTCCAGTAAAGCAAAGCCTCTGCTGCTTACCTTTGACATGGGGTATGTCCTCTCAGCTACTGCTCCTGACCTTGGATGTGGGGTATCTCCTCTCTGCCGCTAGCTGCTCCTGTGCTGCCCAACTGCCACTAGCCACTCACCGCTCAGCTGCCATGCACTCTCAGCACCTACCATCTTTCTTGAGTTTTTATTTCCTTGGATGTTGGGTATCTCCTCTCTGCCACTCACCGCTCTTGCAACATAGGATCCTTTTAAATGCTGAAGTGGATGTAAAGGAAGTAAAAGTCTCATATTTTCTGATAGAAAAATAAATGGGCTCAACCACTGGGAAAATAATTTTATACCTATTAAAGCTCAGTATAAGCCAACATACAGCCCAACATTTTTATCCCAAGAGAAATGTGTTTGTCAACTAAAGGACACATCCAAAAATTTTCATAGCAACTTTACTAGTAAGAGCAAAAATGTAGGAACAACTTAAATGAAGAACAAATAAAGAATGCCTAAAAATTAAAATGAGGTATATTTCCGTAGAGGAGCATCCCACAGCAATAAAGATAAACAACCTAACATACAGCATCATAGAACCTCACAGACATATTGAATGGAAAAATAAAAGCACAAACAAGTACATTTATGTAATTCATTAGTGATATATCCTAAAAACAAAAAAAAAACTAATATCCAATCATAGAAATAAGAGCAGGAGTTAACCTTAACTAAGTGAGAGGGGACATGAGGGATCACCCTCAGGTAATGAAAATATTCTGTAGCTTAGTCTGAATAGTCCTTACATGAATTCATTCATATATAAATTTGTTACCTGTCTAAGATTTGTGTATTTCACTGCATGCTTTGTATACCTCAGTTTTTAAAATAACGTCTTTTAAAAAAGGAAAATAAAAATAGGGAAAAGAAATAGAAGAAAGGAAAAGAGAAAAAATATTTTCAGATGTTCTTTTTTTTTCCAGGTATTCTTTTTTATAGTATTTGTATTCAGTTACTCCTAACTTAAATGGCAATCCTAGAATAGATAAAATTAGTGAACTTCCAGCTTATCAGGGCATGTTATTTATTCCACACAGATATTTAATTATCTCAAAACCTCCGTTATTAGTCATCTGTTGATAGATTCACGTTAACATATGAATCATTATGCCAATTAAGTGATTTAATATGGAACATATTCTTCCTTAGCAGCTAGAGTCCTGTATACATTTCACCACCACCTCCTCCTTTATATCTGACAATCTGAGGAATAATTAAAAGATTTGCTTGCATAGGTCATGCATTGCACAACTAAAGAGGACATGTTCACATCACAGTTTAAGGTGATGTCATCCTCTTGATTTGTGTAAAACAGTGATTTTGGTTACCTGATAAAGAAAATGTGATGATTTAGAGAATATTTTGCCTAAGTTCTTGCAAAGCCTGTTATTATTAATCCTCCATTCTATTAACTCCTACAATTTCCCTTGCATTGTAACAGAAAAGCCAGGGAAAATATAGGCAATCCTGCTTGGTCCTCATTATGAGGTACACATGTGAGATTTGTAATACAGAAAGGAAATAGAAGTCACAACTGTGTTGAGTAATTTGTGGGCAGATGCATCTTCAGAAGGTATATGCAGGTTGATAAGCAGCTTCTGCAGTGATTCCCAAGTACCACCAATCATGTAATAAGGAGAACTTAAAACATTGGCCTCTCTGATCTTTGTTCCCTTAGACTTGTAAATGGTTGTGTGAGTATTAAACTTGTTATGGCCATTCAGTCCTTGAGTACACAAACAGTTTCTGTCTTTCTTATAAAAGCACTTATTGAAGCATTTCTCAACAGTAAACACTAATTCTTTAAAGCTTTTGTTTTTTATTTTTCCACAAACATATTTAGCATCTCTTTCCCATGAGCCACAAAAAATGAAATTCCTTCTGGAAAGTTGAATTACTTGACACGTTTTAAGCACAACATCCCTTTAATAAAAAAGATACCATAGACTAAGTTATCAGTACAGTTCAGTCGCTCAGTCGTTTCAGACTCTTTTCAACTCCATGAATCACAGTACACCAGGCCTCCCTGTCCATCACCAACTCCCGGAGTTCTCTCAACTCACGTTCATCAAGTTCATGATGCCATCCAGTCATCTCATTCTCTGTCTTCCCCTTCTCCTCCAACCCCCAATCCCTCCCAGCATCAGAGTGTTTTCCGATGAGTCAACTCTTCACATGAGGGGGCCAAAGTACTGGAGTTTCATCTTTAGCATCATTCCTTCCAAAGAAATCCCAGGACTGATCTTCAGAATGGATTGGTTGGATCTCCTTACAGTTCAAGGGACTCTCAAGAGTCTTCTCCAACACCACAGTTCAAAGACATCAATTTTGGGGCACTCAGCTTTTTTCACACTCAAACTCTCACATCCATACATGATACTGGAAAAACCATAGCCTTGAATAGGTGGACTTTAGTCAGCAAAGTAATGTCTCTGCTTTTGAATATACTATCTTGGTCGGACATAACTTTTCTTCCAAGAGGTAAGTGTCTTTTTTAATTTCATGGCTGAAATCAACATCTTCAGTGATTTTGGAGCCTAAAAATATATATATATATAAAGTCTGAAACAGTTTCCACTGTTTCCCCATCTATTTCCCATGAAGTGATGGGACCAGATGCCATGATCTTCGTTTTCTGAATACTGAGCTTTAAGCCACCTTT
>SJYC01142027.1:0-10190 GCA_006408675.1 Madoqua kirkii
ATCACTAAATATATATTTTATGTAATGATCTAAGTGAAAAAGCTTATTAAGGATCATTCATTCATATTGTGAGTTTTAATCATTTACTATAGATTAGATTGTCAGCTTCCTTCCTCTCAAACCCAATCCAAATGTTTTTGAAAGACAATTTATAAAGACATGCTCTGGAGAAGATTATGTTAATACACTATGCCTTGCTATCCTTTAAACTCAAAAAAAAAAACCTTTTATTATCTGATGGTAACGGTAATGTATAATGTAACTCCAGAATCACAGAGATAATTTCTAGTGAAAATATAGCTATTGATAACATAAGAAATAATTTTCAGTCTTTGACAGTCAAATGATTAATAATTAACTATCTTATAAAAATTATTTTTTCTGGAGTATAAATGAAAAAAAAATCCAGCTTCTACTTTGCTGAGATGTTTCTATTTTCTACATCTTCCTTGATTTATTTTTTCTACATCTTCTCTTCTATATAATTTTATTTAATCCTCAGGAATCAGTTCCAGTATAACCTCTGCTGGGAAGGCTTCCTATTTCTCTCCTTGTTGCTCTGATCCTTTCATAAATTCCTTCTCAGATTATTTCTCTTGTAAAGCATCTGTATCAGCCAGTATTGAGTCAGAAAAGCATATACTATGTTACTTCTTTCAAATGGAGAATTTATTTCCAGTAAAATGTTCTAATGTGTTAGAAGTTCTGGAAGATGCAGAGAAGGTTTAAGTTCTAATTGGAGGCTGACTTAGATTTCTCTTACTATCCCAAATGAATAGGGGGAATAAGCAAAGCAATATTGTGAGCCAGGAAAGAATTATCTCAAAAGTACAGTATAACAAAAAACTATAAAGAAAAGAAACTATAACAAAGGAAAATATGAAATGAATTCACATTTCAAATGCAAACTCCACCCCAAGATAATATCCACATAATGTACTTAAATCTGACACTTTTCAGGGTTTTGTTTGGATGTATTGAAGTACTAAGACAGAGTGTCTAAGCTAATAAAATATGATAGAGAACTATGAGCTATTAAGAAAATTAATATAAAGCACCAGGCTTCCCAGGTGGCACTAGTGGTAAAAAAAAAAAACCTGCCTGCCAGTGCAGGAAAAGTAAGAGACATGGGTTCCATTCCTGGATCCAGAAGATACCCTAGAGGAAGGCTTTGTAACCCACTCCAGTGTTCTTGCCTGGCGAATCCCCTGGGCAGAAGAGCTGGTGGGTTATGGTCCATTAAGGTTGCCAAGAGTTAGACAGTGCTAAATCTTCTTAGCAGTAACACAGGCACAGTCTAAAGTACACAGGCTCTGGAATTAGATTGGCTGGATTGCCTATTCTGTTAACTCAAATCTGTTGTTGTTGTTCAGTTGTTCAGTCATGTCCAGCTCTTCACTACCCCATGGACTGCAGCATGCCAGGCTTCCCTGTCCTTTACCATCTCCTGGAGCTTGCTCAAACTCATGTCCATTGAATCGATTTTGCAACCCAACCATCTCATACTCTGTCTTCCTCTTCTCTTGCTTTCTATCTTTGCCAGCTTCAGGGTCTTTTCCAATGAGTCAGCACTTCTCATCAGGTGGCCAAAGTACTGGGGCTTCAGCTTCAGGATCAGTACTTCCAATGACTATTCAGAGTTGGTATCCTGGACAGACTGGTTTGATCTTGCAGTCCAAGGCACTCTCAAGAGTTTTCTCAAACACTCACAGATCAAAGGCATCAATTCTTTGGCAGTCAGCCTTCTTAACTCTCACATCTATACATGACTACTGGAAAAGCCATAGCTTTTACTATATGGACCTTTGTTGGCAAAGTAATGTCTCTGATTTTTAATATGCTGTCTAGATTTGTTATAGCTTTCCTCCAATGTGCAAACATCTTTTAATTTAATGGCTACAGTCACCATCTACAGAGATTTTGGAGCCCAAGAAAATAAAGTCTGTCACTGTTTCCATTGTTTCTCCATTTACATGCCATAAAGTGATGGGACTGGATGTCATGATCTTTGTTTTTTTGAATATTGAATTTTAAGCCAGCTTTTTACTCTCCTCTTTCACCTTCTTCAAGAGGTTTTTCAGTTAACTTGAATAAGGGAATACCATTCTATCTCACAGAGTTGCTGTTGGCACTGAGAGAAGATAATAAATACAGAGACAAGCATATAATGTGTGTTCAGTCACTGAAAGCTACTTTTATTATTACTATTTTTTAATTTAAACTGTCTCCCTTTGATTCTGTCTACAAAAATTCAAACTCGGGATGTTGCATTGAGTTTTTCTGGATATGTTCATTCTGCAAGACTATATACATATATGTAATTCTATCAGTACACACATTCTATTTTGATTACTTCTTATTTATGTCCCCATCAAGCTGGAACCAAGACTCTGAGCATGTCCAGTAACTGAGAAAGCCCACTTTTCACTTGGTCCCATCTCATGACAAAACCTTGGGGGTATGAGGAGTTCACCAAATCAACCCTCCTTTCTAGGACTAATGAAGACAAATCTGCCTGCATCTTTTCTATGGCAGGCATTCTTATTCCTTGACTCCTAACATGCCAAATCTCTGTCTTTTTACACTCAAGCTTCAGCAGTGTCCAAGATTTCTTGATGTGACTGTGATGCTCTTTGTTCTCAGAGCCTACCCATATGGTGATAAATATTGGCTTAGAGCAGAAGAAACAGAGTCAGAACATTTTATTTGTAAAAAGTAACTAGATTTTTAATAGAATAACAAAATGTATTTCCACAAGATATCATGTACATATAATTTATTTAAAGTGAACATAATGTTTCAAAGCATCCCACACAAAACAACAATGTAGATTATATTTACCTAATAAAAGTTTTATGGATGTAAAAAATGCTTTTAATTTAAAAACTTACTACAGTAAATACTCTAAAACCAAAGGACGAAAGCATGAAGTAAATCACTTAATGAGAATATGACATAATGATCTTACATAAGATCATAGGCAAATTATTATGCTGAAGACAAAATGAAAAATGTAAATTAAACCACAAATTCAAGGAATGAATGCTCATAAATTTTTGATCAAATGAAATTATACTTTATTAGCATTGAAGGTTTTGAGTTTCAATTGTTGTTTATAAAAATAAGTTTCCTCAAGCAGCAGTAGTATAGATTTTGACTTTAGCAAAAATAGGTTTTTTGATAATTCAGAATCTGCCTATATATTTGTCAAATTTATGAACAACACCTAATTAGTTTCTTAAATTTATCACCCAGTGTCGCTCTTCAGATATTGTTGGATGCAATTTCTTATAAATCCCCCCTCACCAATAAACATAGGACCGACAATAGGGAGCATAATGAAATTCATGTCGATAATAATTAACCTTAAAAACTTTATTCATGAATTTATTCAGTAGATATCATTTAGTATATTCTCAGCTTTGTTTAGATAGAGCAAGACAAGCACCATCACAGCTTCTAGAGAGCTCATAATCTAGAAAATATGTCAAGTGCTGTTTCCAAATCACTAAAAAAAAGCCTTTATCATTTTTAACAGTTTGCCTATCTATGTTCTCTATGGGGATAAATAAAACCCTCTGTAATGGCTATCATTCTTTGGATTCCATTAGAGTAATTTTAAAATTTATATGCTGACTCAATGAACATGAATTTGAGTAAAGTCCAGGACCCTAGTGGAAGACAGAGGAGTCTGAAGGCTACAGCCCATGGGGTTGCAAAGAGCTGGCCGTGACTGAGTGGCTAAGTACAACAAAGCACAGCATAGCACAAAGCATAACTTGGGGCTTTCCTGGTGGCTCAGATGATAAAGAGTCTGCCTGCAATGCAGGAGACCCTGGTCCTATCCCTGGGTCAGGAAGATGCCTTAGAGAAGGGAATGGCTACCCACTCCAGTATTCCTGCCTGGAGATATCCATGGGCAGAGGAGCCTGGTGGGCTTCAGTCCATGGGGTTGAAAAGAGTTGAACACAACTGAGCAACGAAGAACACACAAAGTAACTTGCTGGGATTTAGATTCAGTAAATTATTATTTCCTAATTATTTATTCCAATAAATTATCAAAACATCCTCTAACTAGAAAAATCATTAGATAAATGTTTCTCCCCCCATGAACTACCTGTCCATTATGAGATAACAATGAAAGAAAAAGGATCTTCTGTGTTGGTGGCAGTCTCATGGTATTTCCTCTTTCTTTTTACATTGTCACGTGAAAGACAAGGAGGGATAGAAGAATCTCTTTCACTATTTCATTGAATATTAGCATTTTCATAAAATTTTAAATAGCCAGACTTCAATGTTACAACAAATATATATATTATTCTAAAAGGTAGTCACAAATTTCAACTAAATGACATTTAACAACAAACTGCAGGCTGTGCCATACTTTAAAAACATCTGGTAGTCTATGCAGGATTTATTCTGATACCATTTTTAGTAATATTTGAGCTTTTTGCTGTAGGAATGTTAAATTCTGTTGCTGAAAATTTTGAGACTGATGTGAAAAGGTATACTTTCAGAAAAAAATGAGTACTTTGTATAGCATTTATTGTCTTAAATTAGCATCATCTTAAAGGAAATTTTTAGCATAATTAGGATAGTCCAGACAGAGGCCACAGACTGCCTGTATTTCCTTTCTTATATCCAGAACCTCCCTATCCCATTCAGGAGTGTCTGGACCTTTACATACAATTCTTTTTCCTACTCAGAGATGATGATAATGATGTATGCCAGAGATAACTCACCATCCTAAAAAGCAGTCTTACAGTAAGTGTAAGGATATTAATGTGTCTCATTCTAAGAAGGCAACAGGGTGTAGAGGAAAAAATGCCCAGGATTTTAGCTTTCATTCACCTCTAGTATCTTGTGCACATCACCTGGCTGCAGTGAACCTCGAGGTCCTCATCTGTAAAATGAAGCTATTGACAATTCTTTGGTTGGAGTTTAGAGACGATTATATTAAATCATGTATAAAGTCACTTGGTGCATAAGTACTTGGTATTTGTTTCTTCCATTTAAAGTTTATATGAGGTATTTAATAGTTCTCTGTTCTGCATCTGATTTTGTAATTGAGACACTTACCTCATCCATCAGACAAGTCCTTGAAAAAAGTTTAACTCCCTTTACCTGTACAGTCATTGCTGCACAACTATAACTCTTTCTTTCCTAAATTCCTGTTTTCAGCAAGATGATTTTTCATTTCCTGTCAATGCCACAGGGTATTCCCATAAAAACAAAAGTGAGAACTTACCCACAACTATAATGAAAAGAGACTTTTGGGAGTTAAACTCTGTATATCATGCGAGTATTTGGTACACAAAATGAAAGAAAGCTGAGCCATCAACAAATGTTGTGTGTTCAACCATGACATTACAACCATTTAAATGTTGTAGATCAAAGAATTAAAGGCAGTTTATTTTTTAGTTATGATTTTTACAGAAGTTTTGACTGTGGAAAATAAAAAAGAAGAAATATATGCTGAGACATTTTCCACTTTCTTACTGTTAATTATAGTAGCAGACCAAATAATTGGCTAGAAGGAACTTCGGGCATCTACATTATAGAATATGTAGAGGGCACAAAAGCATGTAGTATTCAGGAGCTGATATTGCAATAAATTTATTTTACTGTCCAATTCGTGAGGAATAAGTAAAAAGAGTGATGCCCTTCCATTGGAACAAGTCCATTGAGAAAAACTATTTATCTCTTTAAGCTGAAAGAAGACACTAGCCAAACAGAATATAAATGTACACATCTACATACATAATCACACAAAATATATTAAGAATGGGTTTCCTGTATATTAAATTTAAAATCTATAACATTCAGCTTGCAGAAGTCCATCATGATAAAAAGAGGGGGTGAGTTGTATTTTTTGTTTATTTTTGTTGTGTCTTCCATAATAACATTCCTTAATTTAGTCTAATTCCCACTAAATGGGATGCCTATCACAGGTAGTTTACATGAATTCAATGGTTTCCGTGGACGCATTCCAAGGGAGACTGGTTTACAAAGATCTGCACAAAGTCTCTGTCCATCCCTCTGTTGTAAAAGATGAGGTACCTAAGATTAGGTTTGTTATTTCAACACTGAATATCTATGATTGCTGTCTCTTAATTTTTCTGCTCTTTCTTTATTTCATATAACCCCATGGGTTTATATGTGTTATGTGCACATGACTCTGTATTAATCAAGATAATCTTTGCTAACTGATGTGATAAGCAGCTACAAATCTCAGTGGCTTCACATAATAAAAGTTTATTTTTGACTCATGAAATGGTAACCCACTCCAGTATTCTTGCCCGGAGAATCCCATGGACAGAGAAGCCTGGTAGGCTACAGTCCATGGGGCTGCAAAGAGTCGGACACGACTGAGTGACTTCACTTCCTTACTTACAGTCTAATTCAATAAGCAGGTTGTTGTTGTTCAGTAGCTCAGTCATACCTGACTCTTTGCAACCCCATGGACTGCAGGACACAAGGCTTCCCCATCCTTCACTGTCTCGCAGAATCTGCTCAAACACACGTCCATTGAGTAGGTAATGCCAATAAACAGGAGGCTCTGGCAATTTTTCAAAAGGCTTTTCCATAATTTTGCTTTTCCATATTCCAGACACCTTCACTAGTTATTGTACATTCACATTAAAAAAAAAAAAACTGTGAATTAGTTTTCAGCATGATTGAATATTCTTTTTTTAAAAAAACTTGCCATTTCTTTAAGACTTTCTATTTTTCTTTGAATTTTTTGCAAGTGTGTTCATAATTGCTCATTAAAGCATTTTTATGATAGCTGTTTTAAAATCCTTGCCAGATATTATCTTAATCATTTTGGTATTGACATCTAGTAATTGTCTTTTTCATTCAAGTTGCAGTTTTCCAGATTCTTGTTATGACAAGTGATTTTTTTTAATTAAAATATTGCTATTTTTCATATCATGCTCTGGGTCTCTCAATCTTATTTAAATATTTTGTTTTTTCTTCCCTTTTATGACACTACCCCACCAGGGGAAAAATGAACTCTGCCTCCTTGCTTCCCCATAGGGTGGAACACTGTGTTCCCATTCAGCATTCACTGACATCCAAGGAGAGAGAGTTCTTTGCTTCTGCTCAGTTGAGGTGGGGTTACAGATGCTTACTTTAATATACTCTTATGGCTAGGGTTGGGGGAGATAGTAAAACCTTATCTTAGTTGCTCTGAAGCATGTGGAATCTTCCTGGACCAGGGATAGAATCAACTTCCCTTGTATTGGCTGGTGGATTTTTAATGACTGGACATCAGGGAAGTTCACAAAACCTTTATTACTGTTTCCCATATGGCCTCTGACGGTACTGCTGGGATCTAATTTTGTTACCTCTTGGTGTTGTTCAAAGTTCAGACTCTCCGCTAGTCCTCTGACAACAGTCCAGCTGGAGGATGGATAACTATCTCCTTCCCCCCAGGTGGAGATGGGAACTGAGGATTCCATGTGTTCTCCACTGACTCAGTGGACAGGAAACAGGGTCACTCTTCACTGCCCAGTAAGGAGAAAATTCTCAACTTCCTCTTAAGCTTCTATGCTGTGTCATAAATTAAGTTTTAATAAAGTTTAAAATGTTGAAATCTAAGCTTCATAGATTAGATTTAATATATGAATTAATCTATTAAAAGCTACTTCTTAATGTTGGAGTTTATTTATGCATTTCAAGCTAGAACAACTGTCCCAGTTGTTCCGAATTCAATTATAAACTTCTGGTTCTGACCTTTAACAAGCTTCTAGAGGTGTATAAAAACATGGAAACATTAATAAGTTATTAGCCTTGCCTGCATCCGCCAGTGAGAAATGTCATTTTGTTTTAACATGCTATCCTGTTATGCCTTGAATAGTTACAAAGACTGTTTTATATTCCCTGTGCTTCTGAGTTATTTATCCCACATCAGCTGCCTTAGTCTAGCCACTCATCAGGTCCAGTCTGACCTTCTGGTCTCCAGATTGTCTGCTATCTAAAAGACTCCAAAGGTTAATTACTACTGGACTCTATTGAATGGCAATAAGACCCTCTGTTATCATCTCTGTTCCTGTTGTCCTTTTCCATACAAGCTTCCCAGTCTCAAATACATATTTTCTTCTGGCATGTCCATTATGCTATTAAATAGACATCAGGAAGCAGGTATATACAGTATAGATAAAGTAAAGTCACTCAGTCGTGTCCGACTCTTTGCAGCCTCATAGACTGTAACCTACTAGGCTTCTCTGTTCATGGGATTCTTCAGGCAAGAATACTAGAGTGGATTGTCATTTCCTTCTCCAGGGGATCTTCCCAACCCAGGGATCAAACCCAGGTCTCCTGCATTGAAGGCAGACGCTTTAACCTCTGAGCCACCAGGGACACTGTCCTTTTATTTGGTAAACGTAATAATCCTAAGTAATTTTATTTTTCATTCCTGATAACTCACTTCAAGAGTTCTCTTTTTTGAGAAACTCTTAGTGACCTCTACTACATATTTCCTAAATTCCCAAGTACAGTAATAACTATTAACACAACAGTTTGTTTTAACTCTTTAGTTTTGTTTTGTTTTAATAGACTACATTTAGGATTATTTTGGGCTTGCCCATGGCTCAGTGGTAAAAGATCTGCCTGCAAAGCAGAAGCTGCAGGAGGCATGAGTTCGAACCCTGGGTTGGGATCCCTGGAGGAGGGCATGGCAACCCTCTCCAGCACTCTCATTTGGAGAATCCCATGGACAGAGGAGCCTGGTGGGCTAGTCCATGGGGTAACAAAGAGTCGGACATGACTGAAGTGACTTAGCATGCACACATATAGGACAATTTTAGATACACAGAAAAATTGGGAAGATAGTAAGAATTCCCATATATCCACATCCATTTTCCTGTATTATTAACATTTCATTAGCATGGTAGAGTAGTTATGACTATGCACACATTGTTATTAGCTAAGAGCCTTCTCAGGTGGTACAGTGGGAAAGAATCTGGCTGCCAATGCAAGAGATGCAGATTCAATCCCTGAGTCAGGAAGATTCCCTGAAGTCGAAAATGGCAACCTACTCCAATATTTTTTGTCTGGAAAATCCCAAGGACATAGGAGGCTGGTAGGCTACAGTCCATGGGCTCACAAAGAGTTAGACATGACTGAGCACACACACACACACACACACACACACACACATTATTAGCTGAAGTCTATTAATTATTCAAATATTCTTTCCTTTCTTTCTTTATTTTTTAACCGTTTCTGCTTGAGAATTCCATCCAGGATAACAAGCTATGTTTACTTGGCATTTCTCCTTAGGTTTCTCTTGGCTGTGACAGTTTCTCAATATTTCTTGTTTTCAATGAACTCAAGTATTTTCAAGGAGTATGGTCAATATTTTGTAGAATAATTCTCAATTTGTATTTATCTGATTTTACTTTCATGATTAGAAGTTATGATGTTTTGGGGAGGAAGATTATAGTGGTAAATTGCTATTCTCATCATATCATATCAAGGGTGTATACTAGCAATATGACATTACTGTTAACACTAAGAATAGCACCTGGATGAAGGTTTGTCAGTTTTTTCTCAACTTAAACTTAATATTTTCCCCTCTTTTCCTACCATTCTCTTTTATATTCTATTTATTTGATAACAAGAGAGACTGGCTACGTTTTCATGTCATTTATTGGCTATTTGGAATGCCATTTCTCTTAAGCAGCTGTTCATAAAATTTGCCTATTTATTTTAGGGGCAAAAATTTAAATGTAGAATGAACATCAGTTAGGTATTAATATTCCTATTATGTTAAAAGAATTTGATTCAAAGGGAAATAAAGAATTGTGCAATGCTACAAGCCACGCTAATGATAAAGATGGTTTTCTGTTTGTTTTTGATAATAGTTTCTTTTGGCTGATTTTCTTACTCAGAGAAGGCTAGGGAAAAATCAAGCATCATGGTTCCTGGTCTTATATGTGTGACTTAACTGGGCTGGAAACAGAGTAGATGAAGTGTGACTGTTCTGTGTTCTGGGGTCCACTGAAGCACAGCATATGCTTTGCCTTATTAGGATGACCCAGCCTAGTTTCTTTGGGAATATGATAATCATTTATTTCTAGCTCTAACCAGCATGGTGCTTTTTTTTTTAACATAAATTTATTTATTTTCAGTGCAGTTCAGTCGCTCAGTCGCGTCTGACTCTTTTCTATCCCATGAATTGCAGC
>SJYC01142028.1:0-16406 GCA_006408675.1 Madoqua kirkii
AAAAAAAAGGATGTACAAACATATTGTTAGAACTATGAAGGGGAGAGCCCCATAAAAAGGATGGCTGGTAAATGAAAATAAATTGCAAAGTCTTCTGTGTTGTTGAAAACACACTGATCATTGAAGTGTCATTGTTACTCAATGTTTTGAATATGCTGTTCTTACTGTTTTTCTTTCTTTTGATGCAAAAAAATGTAATAATTTCCTGAGTTCACTCGTGACTTCATTCCCCTAACCCTATTTTTTCCCCAGTAAGGTCCTAAATTCCTCAAGCCTGACTTCTCCTCCCCAGGGGTTTTCAGAAACCCAACCCCCCTGGTTGGCGAGGGACTGCTGTGTGTGAAGTGGTAACTGCCCTCAAGGAGCTTACAATCTAGCTGGGGGTAAACGACTTGCACATGAACGCATCTAGACTGTGAGCTTCTAGAGGGCAGGGACCTTACCCTAAGTCATCTCTCTTCTCACCCTGCACACCCTCCCTGAGGGACCTCATCCATCCCATGGCATCGACCTCCGCCTGTTTGCCGAGGAGCCTCTCAGCTGGACTGTCTCCTGCGTGCCACGGCCCATCCAGCCATCCAGAGTTGTGCGATGCGGGATGCTCTGCTGGACTCCACCTGGTCACCGAAACCCAACTTGTCCTGTCTCCTCTGAGCCTGCACTGGCTCCCAGGCTCTGGGGCTCTGTCCTCTCAGTCAAAGACCCAGAGGTCATCTCTTAACGGACTGAGCTTGATGGAAAAATGCTTACACCTGAATGTTAAGCAAAATGGCGAGCTTATCAAATTGTTCAGACGTCGTGAACTCATTCATGATAAACATACAGGTTGAAAGGTAGAGAAATGTTTCTGAAGGAGTTGCGCTCTCTGGTGAGAAATGGTTGATATTTTCTTTGGTGTGGTTGTGATTTCTAAATCTCTTGCCGTAAATTTATATAACTTTTATAACCAGCAAAAGTATCTCATAAGAAATGGTTAAAAGGTCTCACTTTGAATGTCCCCTTCTTGGGGAAATATTCCTATCCTTCTGTATCCCCCCTGGAGTCTGAGCCTCAACACCTGTGCTTATCCTACTGGGGGACTTGGCCCACTGTGTTCTCTTTCCGTCTCCCCACCCCCCCACAACCTCAGACTGTGAGCTCCTTGAGGGCAGAAACCAGGGCTTATTTGTCTTGTATTCCCACTGCCTAGCACAAGGCTGACACAGGTAACCACTCAATACATGTTTGTTTTTTAAAAGGAAGAGAGGGAGGGAAGGAGGATGAAGAAGAATATGGAAAGGCCATCAGGATTTTCTTGCGTTCTTTTTTTTAATCTCCATGGATCCCACTTAGTTTTTCCCTTCTCTAAGATCATTTGTTATATTTTAATCTACTGAACCACTGCAATTAAAAAAAAATATTTCTTTGGCCAAACCATGCAGCATGTGGGATCCTTGTTCCCTGACCAGGGATCAAACCTGTGTCCCATACATTTGAAGCTTGAAGTCTTAACCTCCATAGTACCATGGAAGGCCCTGAACTGCTGCATTTTTAAATCAGGGCTTCGAATTTGTCTCATTTTTATTAATCAAAGGCCATGTACATGCCAATCAGAGCGCCTCTGGGGCTGAGTCTGACTTGGGCACAACGCCTCCTGCCCAACAGCCCAGGCATGACATGCAGGGCTGTCTTGAGTCCTGTGAAAGTGTGTTAATCACTCTTGGCAACACACCTTGGACTCTAACCTCTATCTGTGGAATTCTCCAGGCAAAGATACTGGAGTGGGTGGCCTTTCCCTTCTCCAGGGGATCTTCCTGACCCAGGGATTGAACCTAGGTCTCCCACATTGTAGGCAGATTCTTTACCATCTGAGAGCTGCCAGGGAAACCCCATTTTGAGTTCTAGAACTGAATACATATTCTGAAGCATCCTTTTAAGCAGAACAGTGGCAAGCTGTAATGTCTATGGTGGGAATGGGAGCAAGGGAACAGATGTAATAGGAAAAATAGCAATAGCTAACTGCTGTTGTGTGTTTACTCCGTGCCAGGCATTGTGCTAAGCATCAACATGCATGATCCCCCTCGACCCTCAAAAACAGCCCTATGAGGTAGGTACTGTGATTATCCCCATTGTGTAGATGAGGAAACTGAGGCTGAACGATGAACTGTATAGGGAAACTGAAATTTGAACTGTGGTCTACTGATTACAGAACTTGAGCATGGCATCTCTTTCCTCTTCTGAAGTTATAGGGAAAGTTCTGGGCAGAGAGGATGAGAAGAGTGTTTGGTGAAGCAGAGCAGTAGTGTATGCACCTTGTTGGGGAGGTTCCAGAACAGTAGTGCTTAGCCTGGAGTACAATAAGTCCTTGACAAGATCTGAGACACCCGTCAAGTTGTAGGCAACTGGTTCCATGTATGTGCAGCTTTCTGGGACATTCTTGAAAGGAGTCTACATGTTTAAAACAAAAACATGGCTAAGAAAGCAAAGCATGGATTGGAGAAGAGTTGTAGTGAGTAGAGTCTGGCGCTGTGCTGGGAAGGAGTTAGCCATTAAGTACCAGCCTGTGGAGGGGGATGAGGTGTTGCTATTAAAGCATATCTAAGAACCTGGAGTAATAAAGTAGGGTGTGTTTGTCCTGGGTGCTTAGAACCAACTGATTACCAAATCAATCAACTAATATTTATTCAAGTAGAGACCTGACAGCTCTTTAGTGTGTCAGGGTTGTTTAAAGAAGGATTTCTGCCTTGGGTGGGAATTTGGGCTAATGAGATGATAATAATTACAATTTACTGAGTGTCGGCTGCGTGCCAGGCAACTCTACTGGGCACTTTATATACACTAGACCACTTGATCCTTATAACAACCCCAGCAAGGAAGGTTTTATAACCTATCCTCTACAGAGGAGGAAGCTCAAAGCATTTCAGTGTCTTCTCCTAAGGTCATAGTTGCTGAAGAAGCCTTCTATGGAAGGAGAAGATCCAAATTTGACTCTAGGCCTCTTTCCAAAAGTCTCCACTTTTTTCCCCCCTCTAATTCCCTCTTTTTCTTTTCATACTTTATCTTTTACTTAAAATCTTCTGGGGCTTTGCTGGGTCTTGTTGCACCCCCTGGGCTGCTGGTTGCAGTGCTCTGGTTTCTCCAGTTGCACGGGCTTAGTTGCCTGACCAGGAATCAAACCCATGTCCCTTGCAATGCAAGGCAGATTCTTAAACACTGAACCACCAGGGAAGTCTTGATGTGCAATGCTTTTTTTTAAAAATGATTTTATTTAATTATGTTTGGCTGCACTGGGTCTTTGTAGGTGCTCGAGCTTTTCTCTTGTTGCGGCGACTGGGAGCCACTCTCTAGCTGTGGTGTGTGGGCTTCTTATCGCCTTGGCTTCTTTTGTTGTGAAGCCAGTGGGTTGCAGACCTCTCCAGCTCTAGAGCGCTCGGCCTTCAGTAGTTGCGGCTCCAGGGCTTGAAAGCACCGGCTCAGTAGTTGTGGTACATGAGCTTTGTTGCTCCGCAGCACGTGGGATCTTCCCCAGTCCAGGACAGAACCCCGTCTCCTGTATTGGCAGGCAGATTCTTTACCACTGAGCCACCAGGAACGCCCTGATGGGCAGTGCTTGTGTTCCATCAGAGATAAGATTCATCAAAACCATCAAGTTAATAGACAGAAGTTAAACAAGCAAAGGCTTGGTGCCTGCTGCCTGGCCAGGCTGTTTTATAAGGGAGTTTTATACTTGTATATTGGATAAGACAGTGTTCAAGATCTGCTCTAGCTTTAAGTCCTCATCTCAGATTTCAAAGAATCAGAGTCTTTAATTGTTCTGACAAAGCAGAAATATTACCCTCCTACCCCCAGTGCCTCTTCCTTAGCCATGATGGCAGAGATCATGATTTTATTCTGCCTTCCTAACAGATTGTTTGTCCATAAGTTGTTTCATGCAAGAAGAAAGGAACCGTGTAAATATGGGAAATACCTATTCATTTCAACCTTTTCTCCTTTCCCAGGGAAGAAAATGGAACCATTAGATTTCTGCTCACTAAAGCGCTAGGAATTCATGTGCCTGATGGATTGGTTTGACTTCAGAAAATTGCTGGCAAATGAGAGTAACAAATGGCCAGACAAAGGCCGACAGTCCTGAGGTTTGGGGCTGTCCCCCGTGTCTGGCTGTGAAAAGTCACTCGAGGCAGGTGCAGTGGTGTCCCCCTGATGAATACATGCTGTTCCCTTCTTATGACGGATAGGGGCTGGGTTCCTGCCCACCTGGCACCTGGAAGGTCACTCCCCCACTGAAGTACCACACTGCCTCTATACGCTGCCCTCCTCAGACCTCTGTGTCTTCCCTCTGCTGTTCCCTTTGCTTGGAATGCCTTCCCTATGTCTTTTGGGCCAAATCTACTTATTTAAGACACAGTTCCAGTATCTTTTCATCAGTAGCTCCTGCCCTGTCTATCCAGCCTCCCCTGGGGGCCTCAGCGTCAGTTCTAGAACCTAACACACCGTGGTCCTTATTTTATCTGTGCATAGTTGCTCAGTCGTGCCAACGTTTTGTGAGCCCGTGGACTGTAGCCCCCCAGGCTCCTCTGACCAGGGGATTCTCCACGCAAGAATACTGGAGTGGGTTGCCATGCCCTCCTCCAGGGGATCTTCCCAACCCAGGGATCAAACTCAGGTCTCCTGCATTGCAAGTGGATTCTTTACCATCAGAGCCACCGGGGAAGCCCAATAATACTGGAGTCGGTAGCCTATCTTTTCTGCAGGGGAATCTTCCCTACGCAGAAATTGAACCGGGATCTCCTACATTGCAGGCCGATCCTTTGCCAGCTGAGCTGCCTGTTCTGTTTGTTTGTTTCTGGCCTTGCTGGGTCGTCATCGCTGGACAGGCTTTCTTTAGCTGTGGTGGGCAGGTTTCTCATTGTGGTGGCTTCTCCCGTTGCAGAGCATGGGCCCTAGGGCACGAGGGTTCCGTTGTTGTAGTGCACGTGTTGCCCTGCAGCATATGGAGTCTTCCTGGACCAGGGATCGAATCCATGTCTCTGCACTGGCAGGCGGATTCTTAACCAGTAGACTCCCAGGGAAGTCCTGTTCAGTGTCTGTCTTTGATCTCCCATCCCAGAGCCGGGTACTCCAGTATGACTGTTGAATATAGCTGAATACCTTCTTCCGCCATTTCTGAGCATCTTTCTGTTTAAGATTCAGTCTCACTGGGTCCATATATCTGTGTGTGGTTACCTAGGTTGAATGAAAGTAGCTCTCACGCTTGTTCAGCAGTTTATGGCTGACAAAAGGTGTCTGCACCCATCTCCCCACTCACACCCCTGAAAAGCTCTGTCAGTGAGCAGTAGTCAGGGCTGTTAATACTCTCATGATACGGATAAAAAAAAACAAAATTACTAGGAGAGTAAACGTTTTGAGCAGGATCATGCAGTTTGAAAGTACAGCCGTGGCTTCAAATGCATGTCTCTTCTAAGGGCTCCAGGAGGTAGGGCTGGGTGAGCACTGCTGACTTTTAAAAGCCCCTGAAGTAACTCTCAGCTCAAACGAGACACCCCCCTTCTGCTTGTCTGCTTGCTGCTTCTGAAATTTCACAGGCAAAGGGAACCTTTGTATATTGTATCCTATTTTGGGCCCCTGGAGTTGGGGGGGTGAGTGTTGCGGGTGTCCTAGATTAAAGGAACCCCATGGTGGGGTGCTGCAGAGCATGGTGCAGGGGAGAGGAAAGCGCAGAATTGCAGCAACCTGGGTCCGCATTTCAGATTTTAGACCTTCTTCTGCACAGGACTCCATATAATTTTTCTTGCACAATCTGGGAGAGAAGTAAGTAAACACACATATGTAAATTCATTACTTTAAAAAACAGTCTTTCTGAACTTTAATTTTTCTTCTATAGGAATGAGAACAATAATACCTCCCATGCAAGGTTGTCATGCAGATTTAATGAGAAACCACTTATAAACAGGTCTTGCATGGCGGCGGAGTGTTGGCATTTTTAAATGCTAGACTTTTCTTTCTAACTCGACCGTGCAGCCTGTCTTTGATAGTATCTATAGATTGGTTGCTGGGCTGGTTGCTTGCAAGCCTCAGAAGAAAGGGAGGGAAAAAAAAGTTGTATAGGCCCCTTCCCAAGTAGTGGACCACCCAGAAGGTAGGCGTCCTTAAAATGTCTGGGACAAGAGGGCCGTTCTCTGTGGAAGTCCTGTGATCTGCAGACCTGAATGGCCTCCTCCCCGCTGTCTTCTGGCTCCCAGTGCAGCTCCGCACCCCTTCTAACTCTGTGTCTGCTGCGGGCAGGTCCTTTCTTGCGAACCGTGAATGGCACCAACCTCTGGCCTGGAAAGGGATTATCCAGATGCCCAATATTTGGAAATAGCAGATTAACTCGGGAAACAGCATCTGGAGAAGAAGTAAGATGAGATCACGTGTGCCGTCACCCCATAGTTCTGTGGCACATGGCAGAGGGGGCAGGCTTTTGGGGTTCCTCAGGCCTGAATTCGAATCCTGCTTCTGCCCCTTTCCGGCTTGCAGCTTGTTCGGTCACTCGGCTTCCTTGGGCTTGGGTTTCTTCTTTTGCAAAATGGAGATGTTCATAAGAGTAATACCTATAGCACGGGGCTACTTTAAGGGTAAAATAAAATTGTGAGTGAAAAATCAATGAGCAATGAATCTTATGTCCCCAGCCCTGGCTAGCTGGGTGGACGTTGCTTTCCTAGCTCCTGCTCTGCCCTGGATATCAGCCCCCGAATCCTTCCCTAACTCCTCAAGCCAAAGTCAGTGGCTTCTTTCTCTGTGCCCCATAGATCTGCCGTCTGAATATAAAGTGCCTGCTGAAACCCTGTGTCTTGGTTCTGAACGTGGCGCTGGGGGAAAACTCACGTGCAGAAGGAGTGAGGGGCAGAGTCCCTCTGTCAATGGCCCGGTTCCCATGTCACTGCCCCTGCTGACCCAGAGGGCAGCTTCCTTTGAGGGTGGCTTTCTGGGCTTCGGTGACTCATGAAGTTATCCCCGCCCCTCTTGCTTCTCTGCCCCAGAGAAATTAGATGGCCCCACAGTGTGAACCAGAGAGGAGAGAGGGTTTGGGAGACCCTACTGCCACTGTGCCCGCAGGTCCGAGGGATCTGTACTGGGCTGGGAACCACACAAAAGACGGGGAGGCTGATCCTTCAGCCACTGCTGCCTCTCAATTAGGGCTGCAGTTTGGCAGCCAATTCCTCACCCCTGGGCAGAAGGGGCCCTTGCACGAGTGTGAACAGCTGGGCTGCTTTGGGAGCCAGGAGGGCAGACGTGAAGAGGCTATTCAAGTCTGGGGATCACAAGGCTTCTATTGCAGACAGACCTCTTGTCTCCACTTTGAGGCAGGTTGGACTAGAGTGACTCAATATTTGGATGGGGGTGGTATGACTTTCACCCTCTTTTTCTGGGGTTTGCAAAAAGAGGCAATCAGCAACCAATCTATGGAACTGCTTGAATAAGAACTAGATATAAAGCATGATATAAAGAACTAAGAGAGGCAAGGAATGAGACAGAGTTAAGTCCCAAACCGAGGAAAAGATGCCTAACTGGGCTGTACAACTGGGGAGAGTACCGAGATTCATGTGATTTCAGAGGGTGGGATGCGGAGGAATGGTTAGGCTGGTCAAGAAAAGCTTGCAGAAGGACCAGGATTTCATCCGAGTCCTAAAAATGTATTGTCCACAGGGAAGCAAAGATGAAAGGACGCAGGCATGGGGAGGGGCTGGGCAAAGATACAGCCAGGGAATTGGGTGTATAAGGATCTTGTGTTTATCACACCCTTGCAGAGCATTCAGCACATCTTAAACAGGTAAGGTAGGATGGATCTTATGCCTCCATTTTACAGATGAGCAAACTGACAGTAAATTCCTGTTGATTCAAACCACTTCCTTGGTGGTACTTCATTATGGGAGCTCTAAGAAACAAACACACCAACAGTTCTGCTGTGCAGAAAGTGCCCTAACAGAAGAAGCAGGCGTGTAGCACCAGGAAAGAAATACTCACTTCTTCCCAGATGCTCACATCCATTGCCGCCCCGGTTGCTCACAGCTGTTGCCAATTTATTGTCTTACAGTTCTAGGGGCTAAAAGCCCAAAGTCGAAGTGTCAGGAGAGTTGGTTCCTTATTGGGGGCTCCTGGGGGAGAATCCGTCCCTTGCCTCTCTCCTGGCTTCTGGGGGTCCCCAGCAGTCCTTGGTGTTCCTTGTCTTGCAACTGCTCACTCCAGTCTCTGCCTCTGTCCTCACATGGCTGTCTTCCCTCTGGGCATCTCTTTGTCTCCTCTCTCTCTCTCTCTCTCTCTCTCTCTCTCTCTCTCTGTATGTTCTCTTCTTTAAGGATACAGGTCATACTGGAATGCGTTCCCTCTAATGCAGTGTGCCCTCAACCTGATTTACATGTTAATTGTACCTGCAAAGACCCTGTTTCCAAATGAGGGCATATTCATGGGTACCGGAGGTAAGGACTTCAAAAATCTCTTTTAGGGGACACAAATCCAACCCTCAGTAGTCGGTCATCACATATTAGTGGTAAACAGGATAATACAATTATATGATGTTTTATAGATCATGAGGCACTGATTTGGGGGCTTCCCAGGTGGCTCAGTGGCTGGTAGAGAATCTGCCTGCGAGTGCAGGAGACGCAAGTTCCATCACTGAGTCGGGAAGATCTTCTGGAGGAAGAAATGGCCACCCACTCTAGTATTCTTGCCTGGGATATCGCATGGACAGGAGAGCCTGGCTGGCTACAGTCCATGGGGTCGCAAGCACAAAGCACTGATTATCACATTTTAAAACCCACAAAAATCTGAAGGGTAGGTAGCCTCAATGTCCTTTAGAGATGCGGAAACTGAGATTCAAAAAGCGATCTGCTCAAAATCATACAGCTGGGAAGTGATGGAGGAGACGGACCTGAAACAGGGATGTGGACTGGAAGCCGTGCCTTTGTCTTGTGCGCCTGCCCTTTGGCAGCCTCTGGGGTACAGGGGCCGATGGGGTTCAGGGGATGCTGGGGAGAGCCGGGTGTGCTGTGAATGCATTTGAGGGCTCACTCTTGCTGGAGAGAGCCTTCAGAGGTAGCGAACGTGATCCATACTGAACACGCCCGAGAGTGCAAGCCAGATCTGGGCAGAACGAGGGCTTAGTGAGTCTGCAAGCGATTCTGCGGGGGAGGTGCTGATTTTGCTTCAGGTTGGGGGACCCAGGTCTGCAGCTCTCACTTTACATCCCTTTCAGAGAACAAGCCTGAGGCATCTGCCAAAGCTTTTAGCCTCCTCTCCTCATGTCTGGTCCCTCTCCCTCCTTCAGCCTCACCCCTTCCCTTCAGGCCCACCCTCACCTCTTTCCCTCTCCTACCTAGGGGCTACCAGAGCCAGACATCGGCTCCTCACTCCCTAACTCAGCTCCCCACTGTTCCACCACCTTCTAGAACATTCCCTCCTCCTTCTGTCTGGCAGACTCAGCTCCTCTCTTGTTCCCACACGTGTCTTGGAGTTCCCACCTCTTCTCCTCTGGGCAGGCTCTTCCCTAGCCTCCATCTCCTCAGCCTGCCTCTTTCCATCTCATTTGCCATTGTTAAAATGCAGGAGTCTGCGGGAGGGCCGGTGGGGTCCTGTGTTTAAAGACTGCAGATGGGAAACAGAAGCTGTGCTTTCACCTCTTCTTGGGATGTAATGACGCTCTGATAGCCGCTGAGGACTGACAGATAGCTTGGCTGTGCCATTTAGTCTTTAAAAGCATCCTGTGAAGACGCAGGTTCTTTACCATGAGCCACCAGGGAAGCCCCAAAGTGTTAGTTGGTAAGTCGTGTCTGACTCTTTTGCAACCCGTGGACTCTCGCCCTTCCAGGCTCCTCTGTCCATGGAATTCTCTAGGCAAGAATATTGCAAGGAAGCCATTCCTTTCTCTAGGGGATCTTCCCCACCCAGGGATCAAACTCAGGTCTCCTGCATTGCAGGTGGGTCCTTTACTGTCTGAGCACCAAGCAGGCCTGAAGAAGAAGGTAGTATTTGTTTTTCAGATGAGGCAGTGGAGGCCCAGGGGTGCCCAGCTCTGCCCAGGGATGCTTAGCTCTGCCCAGGACATGAGTTTGCTTCTTTCCTCCACTACCTGCCAGTCATGTCGTCCTGGGCGAGTTTCTTCATCTCTGAGCTGCAACCTCCCTTCCCCAAAAAGGGGTGACCTGCCTATTCCACAGGCTGATTGGAGGACTGAACCCAGTCATCTCTGTGCATGTACTAAGCTGGCACATAGTAGGTAGGCACTCAGCTGGTCTTAGCTGGATTTTAGAGTCGATGGGGGAGGGAATCATGAGGGGAAAAATGGCTACAGGGAGGAGAGGTCAGGGTGCTGGAGGGTGTACAAGCGGAGGAGGAGGCGTTGCTCGGGTGATGGGGTGGGGAGGCGCGGAGTAAAGGAGAAGCCAGATCCCAACCGAATAACATTCCGTGGAGAACCGTGGGGCCCGCACGGATTTCTCACTGCATTCTTAATGGTCTCTTCGTTCCCTAGTGTGTGTGTATCGCTGTCCCTTCACAATGTTCTGCTGCTGCTGCTAAGTCACTTCAGTCACATCTGACTCTGCGACCCCATAGACAGCAGCCCACCAGGCTCCTCTGTCCCTGGGATTCTCCAGGCAAGAATGCTGGAGTGGGTTGCCGTTTCCTCCTCCAATGCATGTGTGCACGCTAAGTCGCTTTAATCCTGTCGGATTCTGTGCGACCCTGTGGATAGCAGCTCACCAGGCTCCTCTGTCCACGGGATTCTCTAGGCAAGAATACTGGAGTGGGTTGCCATTTCCTTCTCCCATGTTCCTTCTCACAATGTTCAAATGCTGGGAATTCCATATTTCATTTTGGGTGAGAAGAAAGGGCAAAAAAAAAAAAAAAAAGGCAGACGGGTGATTGAAGCCGCCCAAGAATCAAAACCTGTTTGATTAGGAAAGAGCTTTAAAGGTCTGTGCCTCCTGCTTAAGAAGTCTGGAAAGTGACACCCAGAAGGCTCGAGGTGACCCTGAGTTGCTCGGCACGTAGACAGAGATCAGTACTCACATTGCTCATCACCAGCTCAGTTCTCTGTGCCGTTGTGTGCCACACAGTGTTGAGACCAGGGGGGATGGTACACAGATGCTTGGGGGAAACGGAACCCTGTAGGCTGGTTGCTACTTCCTGCTTTCCTTACCCAAACTGTGCACCCTGGGAGGACATATATAGAAACATCATATGGGTGCATTTCCTCTCTGAGACTTTCCTTTAGTGAGGGGATATTCACTAGCGGGGCTTCCCAGGTGGCTCAGTGGTAAAGTATCTGCCTGCCAGTTCAGGAGACGTGGGTTCAGTCCCTGGGTCTGGAAGATCCTGTGGAGGAGGAAACCCACTCCAGTATTCTTGCCTGGAGAATCCCATGGACAGAGGAGCCAGGTGGGCTGCGGTCCACGGAGCCCCAAAGAGTCAGACAAGACTGAGCCGTTGAGCAGGCTTTCACTAGCAAGGAAACCAGCCCTCCTGCTTGCTAAGTTAGCCTGTCACTGCAATGCCCCAAGGCTGTTAGCAGTTTACAAAGTGGGTCTCTCCCAATTAGGCTGCCAAGTCGCCGTTTGCCTCGTTCTTCTGCTTTCAAGTCCACTGTATGCCTCTCTGCTGTCCAGCTTCAGCACTCTCCTTCTGCACCTGCCTAGGATTTCACAGTGAGTAAACATCATCAGGAGAGTGTTATCTTGGGTTGTGACAAAGGATTAAGGCTTCCGCTCAGGGAGACTCTGCTCCATTTCCACACCCATCCTGTCCTGTTCCTGGGCTAAGCCCCCCAAGACTGTCCTTGACCTCAGACCTGGATTTTCCTGTCTGAGAACAGTCTGCTGGAGTCTGTGCTGGTTACAAAGTACTTGTTTTTGAAATATCAACTGCATTAGAAAGAGGCAAGCTGGTTTCATTTCTCAAATCACTCTTGAACACACCCCGTATCGATTTCTTTTTCAGAGAGAAATAAGAAGTCATTTGGTTATGGGCAAACACTAGTTTGCTTTTTGCAGTCTCTTTTGGTTGAAGGGAATGAAAAGAGTGATTACAGCTGTCCCATGGAAAGAATACGTGCGTGTCCACGTTCCGTCATCCAAAGCCCTCGGGAGTCAGACGTGTTTTGGAACTTGGTGGATTTTCAGATTTTAGAGAGGAGTGAGGGCATATATACGTATATTATGTGATACCCCCGCTGAAGTCTGGGGCAGTGCTCTGTAATCAAGCCCATTCATTTCTCTGCAGCGAGCTGTTCACACTAAGTGGGGAAAATAAAGACAACAAATAGCTTCCCATCACTTCAGGTCAGGTTTTGCCAGCAAATGAGTTATTTAAAAGAAAGAAATATCTTTTGGCTTTAGAATTTTTTGAGGGTCAGATTTGATAAGAGCCTCTGACTCTATATAGTAAATGTTTATATTTCCCTGTATAAATCCATACAGAGATGAGGACCGCCTGGGTGAGGCTGTGTAAATCAATTTTTAGCAGTTCATAAAGAAATGAGGACCTCAGATATGCTGGGGGAGCCTGATTCAACTTGCCATCCCAAAGGCTAGTGCAGGCCAGGCCCTGAGGCAGCACCTAGACTATTCTGGGTGGATTAACCCACCAGGATCACTGTCGGCACATGTTCTGCTGGGTCTCTGCACCTTGCCTGGTGTTCACATTACCATGGAAAGTAAAAATAACTATCAGTCATTAATAATAGCTGACATTATAGAACCCTTGGCTTACCCTGGTGGCTCAGCGGTAAAGAAGCCACCTGCAATGCAGGATCCACAGGAGACGCAGGTTTGATCCCTGGGTGGGGAAGATCCCCTGGAGGAGGCCATGGCAACCCACTCCAGTATGCTTGCCTGGAGAATCCCATGGCCAGAGGAGCCTGTTGGGCTACCATCCATGGGTCACAAAGAGTTGGGCACAACTGGAGCAGCTTTGCACGCATGCATGCATAGAACCCTTACTGTTGACTGGCACTGTTCCAAATGCCCCACATCTTGTAACTCACTGAATTCTCCTGATTGAACTATTAGGCAACAACTGTTTTTGTGATTGACTCACTCAAGATCACACAGCTATTCAGTGGCAGAGCTGAGCTTGGGACCCCAGCTTTTTGGCACCGGAGTTAGCTTTTAACTCTGCTGCCTCTCTGCATATGTCATCTCCAGCTAGACTCAGGCACATAAACATTCAAAGTGCCAAGAGGCAACCAACCTGGGATTTACCATGCATTAGGCCCTGGACTGAGCACTTTGCAGGATCCCATTTAAGCCTCTCAACTACCACATATGCAGGAGTCTCAACCTCATTTCCAGGTAAAGGGACGGAGACTCAGAGTGGGAAGGACATGGCAGAGCGAGGGTTTGAGCCCAGGGCCAACCAGCCAGGAGTCAGGATCTCAGGGAGTGAGGTCACAGTGCTGGCCTCCAGGAGTTTCCATGGAGCCTCAGGGGCATGTGTGACTCAGAGATGAGGAGGACCTCCTGAGAACAGTTAGGGTCCAGGTGTGCAGTCTTGGTTGCATATCAGCACATCGAGGGGGTACAGAAAGACTCCCCTAGGTCCAAGTGCTGCTCCTCTCTGGGCCCCGACTATCTGTCTGTAAAATGGGGCCACACTGCCATGCTGGATGGTCACTGGGGTTCAGGGTGCCAAAGGGTACCGTAGCACAACGTGTTCTTTGGGGCTTTTTTGTCTGTTTGGATGTACCAGGAAGGGAACTGTCTCCAAGGGCTAGAAAGAAAACAAATAGCATCTTTGAGAATAAGAGACAAAGAGGCTAGAGTCGCCCCCCTCTAGATGTGCTGGGGTAGCCTCAGGGCTCCTGTCCCCCACCACGGTAGGGGCCTGGTGGTGCTGGCCACCTGAATGGTCTTTGGTGGTTCTGAAGATGCTCCAGGACCTCCTTCTTGTCCTCACCTCACACGTACATCAGCCACTGAGCCCGTGAGTGTCACCTGCTTCTATAACCTGTGAGATCCAGACCTGCCACCCTACCTCCATTCCACTGCACCGGGATTTGCTGGGCCTTTGGGCCAAGGCCAAACAAGAGACACCTCCTCCCTCTCACCAGTCTTTTTTTGCTAAAGTCTGTCCCCATACAACTTCCAAGGTCCTCTTTTTAACACAAACCCACCATGTTATTCTCCTGTTGAAAACCACTCCATCCATCTCTCCCCATTAGCTCTATCAGAGAGTAAACAAACATTCTCTGTAAATGCCAGATAATAAACATTTTAGGTCTTATAGTACTAGAGGCAAAACTGAGGGTGTTAGGTGAGCACTTGTATAATAGGGCAGAAGACAAATTTCATGAGTTTTTATTAATGAAATTCAGATATAATAATACTTGAGGTTTTGGGGGGTTTTTTTGCCATACAGTTCAGCTGATAAGAATGGAATTTCAAATTTCTTTCTTTCTTTTTTTTTTTTTTTTTTGAGATGGGCAGCATTTGCTTAATTTGAGTCAATGTTTCCTACTATGAAACTGACCACAGAGGTTTATCTATAAAAACCCTTGTTAGTTCTCAAGTCATAAAGAAGTAAATTGGGTCCACAGGAGAGAGTCCGAGGGAAGACCTTCCTTGATCTGGTTCTGCTAGCCTCGCTGTTGCTCTTTCTGGCCCTCTTTATCTCTAGTCTCTGTTCTAGCAACACCAATGGCAGTTTCTTCCTTTTGGGTTTTGCTCACCCTGAGCCCTCTGTTTAGGGATGGCCGATCTAACTCTTCATCCTTTGAGCTTTAGCTCAAGTGTCACCTTCTCTAGGAAGGAATCCTCTCCTCTCTGGCCCCTAAGTCTTCTGTATTTCTCTGCATTTTAGCATATAACCCCTTGCATTGTATTTGCCCATTCACCTCTTGAAATGCTCCACAGGCTATAAGCTCAGGAGGGCAGGGTCCAGGCATATTCTTCTCTGGTTGTCCTGTGTCCTCCCTCCCCCATCCATCCATGCTCAGTAAACGTTTGCTGGGCAAATTAAAGAATTAAGGAGCAAACTCAGTGGCCTGGGTAGCGCCCTGGCCACATGCATGTCAGGGTGCTCTCTCCACCCAAAGGAGCCAGGTCTGCAGCAATGGGATGGAATGTGGGTGTGATGATGGTTGGTTTCCAGTTCCTGGTGATCACAAGTTTATTTCCTGGGAATCTCATGCTTTCTGTGACTTGCACTTTCTCACATTGTGAGTTGGCACTTGTTTTAAAGAAACAGGGTGATTTTATTTTTTCTGCCTATGAAGAGTGTACTGCTGGAAGATTCAGCCTGTGTGTGGTTAAAACATGGCAGCTCCTTATTGGCAGGTGGTGTCCTGCTGAGCTCTTTCTGTCCTCTTAGTACAGGGCTGGCTGTCACTGTTTATGGATAAACCAGATCTGGGGGCGATCCTTGTGTTTAACAGCTTCCAGGGTAGTGTAGTAGTAAATAATCTGCCTGCTAACGCAAGAGACACAAGAGACACGAGTTTGATCCCTGGGTCGGGGAGATCCCCTGGAGAAAGAAATGGCAGCTGGCTCTAATATTCTTGCTGGGATAGTCCCATGGACAGAGGAGCCTGGTGGACTACAGTCCATGGGATCACAGTTGGACATGAGTGAGCAATGCGTGTGCACGCGCACACACACACTTGTGTTTAACTCACAGCCCTGTTGATATGACCATGCCTGGTTTGGCCCCACTGGAGGTGGGCTTGTTTCCACCCATGGACATACCTTCCAAACATTTATGACAATCTGTAAAGGGCCGTGTAATGCCCTAGACATCCTTTGTTTTGTCTTGGTTTTTGTTTGTTTATTTTTAAATGTACAAAAAGGAAAGAGACGATTCCTTAAGGTCGCAGGTTTATGAGAGGCTCTTTTAGAGCTGCATTAAAGCAGGGTGGGGAAGCTCATTTATGGAGGGCAAGCTCTGTGTGCCAGGTGCTATTCGTATAGATACACTCTCCCCGCTCCCATTTTATCCTTGCCACAACTCTTCAAGGTAGGTGGTATTATAATTTCTATTTTTACAGAAGAGGAAACTTAATACCAGATAGAGTAAATGCTTGCCCAAGGTCACACACAGTTAAAAGGTAGAACAGCAAGTTTTGTGTGCATGTGTAAACTTTTTATCGACATGCACCGCTCGTAAATGCATAGCTCAGTGACTTTTTTGCACAGTGAACATACCACGTAACCAGAACCTTCCTTCATCATGAAACAGAGCATTACCCCTCCGCGGTCCCCTCCTGACCCCTCTCAGGCTTTCTCCCCCCCCCCCCCACTCCTGTCTCTTATACACATCTAGATGTGTATAAGAGACAGGGCTGAGATTGAGCTCCCAGAGGAGATGTGTCTTTAAAAACTCATGTCGATTGAACGAACACAAGATGAGATGGAAAATTCTCAGGTCAATGGAAAAGCTGGTTTGATTTGACAGTGAGT
>SJYC01142029.1:0-40183 GCA_006408675.1 Madoqua kirkii
CCCCCCCCCCCCCCCACTCAGTGCCTGCCAGGGTAACGGCTATCCTGACCTGTGCTATAGATTCATTTGCCTGTTCTCTAACTCAATCTAAACGGAGTCACAGAGCATGGGCTCGATTGTGTCTGCTGCTTTCGCTCGGCTCCGTGTGCGTGAGATTCAGCCACGTTGTTGCACAGAGCTGGAGTTCATTCACTGTCAAGGCTCTGTACGTATTGCCTGGTGTGAATATACATTATTTATACACTCTGCTGTTGATGGACATTCAGTTATTGTCCAGTTTGGTGCTGTTACCAGCGGTGCTTCAGTGAAATTTCTTTCCATGTCTTTGGGTGTTAATTTGGTCCTAGAATTAGAATTTGTAGGATGTATGTATGTTCTGATACAGTAGATATTGCCAGTGTTCCAAGGTGACTGCACTATCTTATGCTCCCACCAGGAGTGTATGAGGGTTCTGACTGCTCAATCTATTCCATATCAACTGCTTTTTCTATCTTAGCCGTTCTGATGCTGTATACTTATATCTCCTTGTGCTTTGCTTTGCATTTCCCCAGTCTCTGATGAAGCAAAGCACCCTTTTGTATGTATTTATTGGAACCTTTGAATATCCTGTTTTTGTGAAGGACCTATTCAAGACATTTTTTAGAAAAATGAGACTGTCTGCTTTTCTTCTTATTTATCTATAGAAACTTTTTATATATTTTGGCACAAGTCCCCTGTCAGATATTGTCAGTAGTGTCTCTCATTTGGTCGCTTGTATGTTTACTCTCTTAATGGTATATCATTAGATAAAGAGAAGTTCCTAATTTTGATAAATTTAGTTTATCAATTTTTTTTTCATTTATGGTTAGCACATGTTATATTTTGTGTAAGAAAACGTTGCCTACACCAAGGTCATGAAGGTGGTCTCTGGTGTTTTCTTGTAAAAATTTTATGGTTTTGCCTTTTACATTTAGGTCCATGGTCCATCTGGAATTGATTTTTCTATGTATTGTGAAATAGGGGTCAAGGTTCATTTTTTTATATGGATAACCGATTGACTTAGCAACATCTATTGAAAAGACTCCCTTTTCCTCACTGTGCTTTAGTAACATTTGTGTCAGCTGTCAGGTGATGACACATTTGCGGGGTCTGTTTATGAAATCCTAGAGTCAAATTTTTAGGCCCAAGCTATCTGATTTCAAAGTGTATCTTCTGTTCATTATTTTATAATGGAAAGACTTTGAGTAAGTGGTTTTGGAACAAGCTAAGGATGAAAGGACATAATATACTGCGTTTGAGAGGAATTGTTCTGTACTATCTAGCAGAGATGTGGCAAGTACTCAGAGTCCCAAATGGCAAGTGGGGCTTGGCTGGCTGGGGATTTGGGTAACTTGGAGGGAGGAGGGACAATTAGAGCTTGTGATTGCACAGCACACTAAGCGGGAGGTGCTGGTGAAAGTACTGGTGACAGGCTGAAACCCACGGGCCAGGACCTTTGAGAAGCTCTGGGAGGTAATCTGCAAGGACAGGGGGAAAATTATGCTTTTTTAATAGCTCTAAAGTAAAGAAAATTGTTAGACAAGGGGTTATTGGTTGAATAAGTGGAGTTTGTAACAGCTAGATTTTAATGAGAGTACATAATTTGTGGTTAATAGCTCTTTAGAATCTTGTTCTAACTGGGTTATTAATTACTTTTTTTGATTATGGAAGTTAATCCATACATGCTTTCTTCTTAACAGGGGATTATATTTTGGTAGATGAGGCATAAGTAAATAGAGAGTGTTTAACAACGTAGCTGCTTTTAATTTTCTATGATTAAAAAACCCCTTACCCTCTGAATCTAAAATATATGTTTTGGTAGGCATTACTGACCATCTGGTAGAAGTTGCTCAAAATGTGGGCAGTGACTGTCTGTCAGGTGTTCTCAGTCTTTACTGTGCACTTGAATCACACAGGAAGCTTTGAAAAAAACTGTGGATATCTGGGTTTCAGCCGTAGAGGTTCTGATTTGATTGCTTTGGGGAGCAGTGTGGGCACCAAGATTTCTGACCTCCCCTCTGCAGCTAAGGAGAAACCCACTAGCCCAGAGAGAGTGAATTCACTTTCTTGGGACTCGCTTTCCAGCCCCTTGAGTACCTCCTTGGGCAGCAACCCCATCTTAAGTCTTTAGGCAGCTTTGCCTTTATCCCTCTCATCTCTCAGTGATGATGGGCTTTGGGATACACAGTGATCATTTACCAAGGGGTCCTTCCTGACCATCCATTCAGATGCCTCATTGCCTAAATGGGGAATCTGAGGATCAGAAAGAGGTAGTACATGTGCACGTTCATAATAGCAGGTGAGTCAGTGATGGGCCAGGACAGAAATCCAGGCCTCCCGAGTCACAGAGCAGGAGGTGATGATCTGGCGGCATCCACAGAGGGGCAGCGGGAACGAGCAGGACAGGAAGGTGGGAGCTCCAAGTCGGGAGCAGCAGGACCCCAAACAGGGAAGCTGTGTAGCTTGGAGTGCAAGGCTGGGCCCCGTGAGTGCTGGTGCATGAACCCGGCTCACTTGCAAAGCCTCATGTTGTGACTCACGTGGAAAAGATTATGTGTCGATGGAGGAAAATGAAGGAATCGTGTGCCCCTGGGCCATCTGCTATGGCCACCTTGTGCTCCTTGCTCTGCTGCCTAGGTCTTGAACGCTGTAGGTTAGTACTGCTGTGGCATTGGTGAGAATTCCCAGTCATGGGGCTGAAACGTGTGTGTGTGTGTGTGTGTGTCTAACTGTGTCTGACCAGATGAACCTAAGTGGTGTTGGGGGGGCAGGGGGAGGACCAGCACAGGCTGTCCTTATCCCAGTGGAGAAGGTGTCCTTGGTTGCTCAGTAGGAACGTTTGGAAACCCAGCAGTGCTGAATGGCAGGGGGTCATGCCTTATGTAGTCATTTGCTTCAGTTTCACAGCTTCTGATGCAGAGCTTGACCTACAGAAGCTTCTCAGGCAAGTTGGGTAAATGAATGAAGAATTGAAAAAAAATCTGTTATTCTAATATTTTGTTAATGAAGAACATGGGTAGTGTGGTGGTCCGTTTCAGACTAGAGTAAAAAGAATGATATATATACATACGCATGTATGAAGTTGTATTCCACATGCACACACAGGGTGAGCAGGGAGGGGAGCAGAGGAGGGACACAGGAGTGGTGCTCCTCCCTGGCTGTGGGACCCCCTGCCCTGCCCCCCTGCAGCTCCGCACGTGGCATGGATACAGTACACACCAGTGAGGTGGTGACTGAGCGAGTTTCTCCTGACCTAGTTTATGGCCTGGGCCCAGAATATCACAGTCCTCTTCTCGATTGGCTTACGGTCAGGTTCCCGTCAGAGAAGAGAATTCATCCCAGAAGATTCACACTAAGTGGCTTTAATGAAGGGCCTATTCAGCAGATGTGGGCCCGGCTGAGTTAAGAAATAAACAAGGATGCCGAGCCATGTGGGTGGGTGCACCCCAAACCGCCCCAGGTCGGAGGGGCGAGGAGACAAGGTGGTACTTCCGGAACCCAAGGACAGGGCACCCAGTGAAGATGCCATGGGCAGGGGCTGTGGTTGCTCAGGTGGCAGCACTGGAGCCCAGGGGCAGCAGGTGGGACGCCCCTCATCTCTTCTCTGCCCCCCACCTGCCCCCGCCCTGGTGCTGCGTGCTGGTCTGCAGGAGGCCAGGGGGTTGTCCTCCCTGGCTTGACACAGGGCAGAGGGGGCTGGAGAATGGGTAGAGGGGGCAGGGTGGCTCTGGGGCAACAGTGGCACTCTCATGAGGGAAAGGGTCTGTGGAGGCAGAAGAGGACCCAGGAGACGAGGAGGAGGATCTGCAGGAGAGCATTCCTGCCCTGGGTCCCTGGGGAGTGCAAGCTTCAGGGAAGTAATATACCGAATCCAGGAATCCCCTTCTGGACCTGTAATTACATGTACAGGAATGTTTTAAAGAGTCGGTGGCTGTGGTTTTAATGTCTCATAAATATTCCCCTAAGGGTGCTACCCACAAGGAGGGGTGACGTGGTTTCCCAAACCCAGAGCCAGCCCTGAGCCTTTAGAGATGAGGCTCCCAGCCTCTTTGGGGGGAAAAAAATCTCATGTTCGGTCTCACCTCTACCCCACATCCACTGAGGGCTCAGGAACGTGGGTAGCAGGGGCTCTGAACCTCGAATCCCTTTGATCCTACCTCCTGGGGTGCCTCCTCCAGGAAGCCTTCCGGGAGCTGGCGGTGGAGTTACTGAATCTGATCTCTCAGGCCTGGGGACATGTGGGCGCTGATAAAAAGCTTCTTTGGCAATCCATGTTTGCTCATTTTCTCTAACTCTAGACTGAGTGTGGCATTTGCCTAAGTAGCAGACTTTTATTCCATCAAAAGCAAAGCTTGCACACAGCAGGGGAAAGAAAGAAGTAGGACATGGAAACAAGGGCACGTGTCTGAAACCCCTAAGTTAAGGAAAGATGTTCCCAGAGACTATCTCCTCTAATCTGCAAAGAGCCCCCTGGCATGGGAACTGTCTGCTCAGCTGAATCAGTGCAGGGCTCGTCTATGAAAGAAAGGGCGCCCAGACTGAGGACTTAAAATTTCAGCTGTCTCCTAACGAGCTGTGACACCTTGAGTAACTCCCTGTACCTCTCTGATTCTCGACTTTCTCCTTAGTAAAGTGAAAGTGAAAAAGTTGCTCAGTCATGTCCACCTCTTTGCAACCCCGTGGACTATATACAGTCCATGGAATTCTCCAGGCTAGAATACTGGAGTGAAGGGCATCATAATTGTGTCGAAGCTCTTTATGCAGAAATCTTCTTGTGTTGCCTGGCACAATCCAAGTGCTCCCCAAATGTGAGCTGATTTTGAAGCCACTGTTTGGAATGAACCAAAGCCACCTCCTTCTCATACAGCATCGTTCCTAGCTGTCTAATGCTTACTCACCTACCTTCTCCACTTAAACTAGCAAGTCCTTCTACCCATGTTCAGTCTGGTCTAGAGAGGACCAGTTGAGATGTGGTGAATGAATGATCGAGTGGTGAACAAATGATAAGGATTCTTGTAGCTCAAGGAGAGGTCTGGCCTATTTGAGGCACTGTAGACCGTGGCTGCTGCAGATAGGGAGGCCTGGAGTGTTCCAGAAACCCAATGCATTCAGAAAGCTGGGCGCACTGACTCTTTCCTCCTGGAGGTTTTTCAGGCCATTTAAGCTGTGGGGCATGATTACGTCGTTGGCTGCAATTACCGCATACCCGAGGGGGGCTTATTTTGCAGTTCCAGGTTGGATTTAGCTGTCCCCTGACTGACCACTTGAGAGGCTTGATAATAGCCAGGAATTGGGCCACCCGAGGAGGGCCGTTGCCAAGGGAAGGTGGAGCTGGTGTGGTAGGGGAGTCAGCAGGGCTTTCTAACCTCAGCGTCTCTGACCTCTAGAGGGGCCTGCTGTGTGCTGGTCTCCTGCCATTGGGCCTTAGTCTAAATTAACTCCTGTGATTCTCACAGGAGTCTACAGTCAGTGTTCTTAACTGCAACCGACAGTTGAGAAACCAGGATTCAGGATGGCTCATTAGCTCGTTCATGGCCACATAGCACATTTTCAGCCCCGGGTCTTACTAGGCAGTCTCTGAACATTCAGCTCTCCCTACAGAGCTTCCCCTCCCAGGCTCTAGAAACTTCAGCACTTTCTTTCCCTTAAGAAGGGAATGGATTAGATGAACGTTTCCCAAAATCTCTTCCCTGGAGCACATGCTTGACGACAGAAGCATCCTGGGATCAGATATGTTTGGGAAATGGTTCTCCTTCTTTTCGGAGGGTCACGGTGCCCATTCCCAGGTTCAAGATTCTGAGAAGGCCCTGAAGTAAACAAGGCTCATTAAGCTAGCTTCTCCTCAGCTTATGTGAATGAGAACCTTTGTCTTATTAATACTATTAATGCCCCACAGAGCCAAGTAACACTGAAATGGATGAGTCAGCCTTCTTCCCAAGACCTGACTTAGCAAGCAGGCCTCTGAGGATGGAGATCCTCCCTCGATGTTGCCCCAGTCCCTGAATCAGCTTTGGATGCCTGCCTCCAGGATTTGGAAACGGCATTGTCCTGTACTGTCCCTCATTCCCATTTCTTTTTCACGCGGTCTTGATACAGAAAATGCCCACAAATGCCCGTCCCGAGAACTACCAGTAACTTAACGAGAAAATGAAATTCATTTGGATAATTTTGCTCTGCTCTTTTCACTAAATATTTTCTGCCTTTCTGGACATGGCTGTCATCTAACTTCCTTTTATAAAAGGACACTGGGGTGCTCAAACATTGGGAGAGGGAGTCATGTAGTCGGAAGCCTGGCTTCCTCTGTCCACTGCCCCCCAGCACTCACTGCTCTGGAAGGAACGGAAGAGGGGCGAGGAGCACACAGAGGTTCTAGGCCTCGCCAAGTCCAGAACAGAGCTCTTGAAACCAGGATCCTTCACTCCCAGGCACCTCACCCTGCCTCCCCTAGCCGGCCCCTTCCTCCACTTAGCTCTGTCTATAAACATCACCATGGGTCCAGTTGCTCAAGCCTGAAGCCTAGAAGCCTTCCTGGTTTTCCTTTCCCTCACCACCCCAGCCCACCCGCGGGCCAGGCTGTTAGAGGAACAGTCTTGTGGTGAGTGGACGCTGGAACCCCGTAGACTCAGTTCAGAGTCTGCCTCTGCTACCTCCTAACTGGGTGGTCATCAGGAAGTTACCTAACCTCTCCGGTCCTCAGTTTCCTCCCCTGGAGAAAAGGACAGTGCTGACCTCACAGGGCTGCCTGGAGGATCCCATGAGACAGTGAGCGTGCAGTGCTTTATGGGCACTGACAGCACTCACAGTCAAGTCAGTTCAGTTCAGGCGCTCAGTTGTGTCCGACTCTTTGAGACCCCTTGAATCGCAGCACTGCAGGCCTCCCTGTCCATCACCAACTCCTGGAGTTCACTCAGACTCACATCCATTGAGTCTGTGATGCCATCCAGCCATCTCATCCTCGGTCGTCCCCTTCTCCTCCTGCCCCCAATCCCTCCCAGCATCAAAGGCTTTTCCAATGAGTCAACTCTTTGCATGAGGTGGCCAAAGTACTGGAGCTTCAGCTTTAGCATCATTTCTTCCAAAGAAATCCCAGAGCTGATCTCCTTCAGAATGGACTGGTTGGATCTCCTTGCAGTCCAAGGGACTCTCAAGAGTCTTCTCCAACACCACAGTTCAAAAGCATCAGTTCTTTGGCACTCAGCCTTCTTCACAGTCCCAACTCTCGCATCCGTACATGACCACTGAAAAAACCATAGCCTTGACTAGACAGACCTTAGTCAGCAAAGTAATGTCTCTGCTTTTGAATATACTATCTAGGTTGGCCATAACTGTTCTTCCAAGGAGTAAGCATCTTTTAATTTCATGGCTGCAGTCACCATCTGCAGTGATCTTGGAGCTCCCCAGAAATAAAGTCTGACACTGTTTCCACTGTTTCTCCATCTCTTTCCCATGAAGTGATGGGATGCCATGATCTTCGTTTTCTGAATGTTGAGCTTTAAGCCATCCTTTTCACTCTCATCTTTTACTTTCATCAAGAGGCTTTTTAGTTCCTCTTCCTGCAATAGGGGTGGTGTCATCTGCATCCTATACCCCTCTGGGACATGTCTGTCTCTGTGGATGTTGACTGGTGCCACCCTGGGCCAGCCCAGCCCAGCCCACGGTCATCCCTCTCTGGGCCACCGCAGCAGCCTCCGAGCAGATACCCATTTCCAGTCCGTTCTCGGATGGTCTCTGCATGGCAGCCAGACTGATTTTTTAACAGCACAGCTAGGGACAGCTTCACTCAAATGCATCAAGTCTTCAAAGTAGGTTGTGTATCACTTGGTTGAAATGAAATTCGAACAGCTGTGACACGCCCTGGCCTGTGAGGTCGTTCTCTGACCTTTCTTGTGCCATTCTCAGCCTTCTGCATTGTCCCAGGCACTTTGAGGCCCTGCTGTGTTTCTTGAGCCCCTCCAGCCCTTTGCTGAAGAGCATAATTTGCATATGCTGCTGGCTCATTCTTACCCAAGGCACGTGGTCAGCATCCTCTGTCACAAAGGCCTTCCCCTTAACTGTCTTTCACATCAACAATGTGGTTTCCTCCAAAATGTGTGTGTACCTTGTTTCTCATTTATTGTCAGCCAGCCCTCCTGGCCCTGTACCTGCCTTGAGGACAGGGTCTTTGCCTGACCATCGTGTTTCTAGGATGAAGGTGATAGGAGGAAGAAAGGAGGAATAAGCTCTAGCCGGACTGAGCCATGCTGTCCCCATCTTTTATTGTTTCCATTTGATGGATGAGAAGGTTGAGATCCTTTTCTAAGCTCTCCTAGTTCATCAGTGCTGGGAATAGGATTCAGACTTGTGGGAGGCCTTCATCCCATGTCTAGGCTATGAGGTTCCAGCCAGGGGCCAGGAGAAGGCACCAGATGGGGCCTTCTGATCCAGTTCTCTGTCTCCAGCCTGCAGCTGGCCTCAGAGGCACAGGTTGGATTGTGGGCTTTGATAGGTTTTCTCCGCATCTTTAGGATCTGTGGTATGGGTGAGAGTTCCCACAAGAGAGCAAAGTATTCGTACTTAGGAGAAAATAGCCATCCTCTTAGTCTTCAACTTCATAGGTGACACCAGAAGCTTTCTGTTTTTGTTTACCATTTTTTTTCCCCATCATTTCAGACCAGTGAGTCCAGAAAAGTCAATTCTCAAGGAAGGCATGGCAAATAGAGCTGACAAATGGAGTGATATCCAGCTGTGTTTAGTGTTTGAGTCTGACCTGTACTATGGGAGAGACATATTTCCTAAGGAAATATCCTGGGCATGATATCCCCAGAGGATGGGAAGGGTGGCCTGGCAGAGTAAAGAATTCTTTATTTTGTACCTGGGCTATATGTTTTTTTTTATATTTTTTCCCTGTGCTTCTGAGACCCTGGACTTTTCCAGCAAATCCCATCCTATCATCCCTCTCTTGAGGGAGCTCTCAGTGTCTCTCTTTTAGGTGCACACTTAATCCTTCCAGCCCCCTCCTAGAAATGCTGACCAGTACATCCTTCTCAAGGGAAGGCTTAGCTCCTGCCTGGCACACAGTGAGCACTCGGCAAGTGCTGACATTTTTTTTTTTTTTTTTGGCAATACTCAAGGCAGAGCAGAAGCAATCACATGGAGTGGCCGCTATGTCAGGCATTGTACTGTGTCCCACTCAATCCCCAGAGACTCCTCCAGCTGGTCACTGCTGTGCTCCCACATGACTGGCCAGGAAACTAACAGCTTGCCCAGGGTTAGCTGTGAGTCAAGTTGAAGCCTGGGCAAGAATCCCCATTCCAAAAGAGGCTCGCTGAGTGAGTTTCAGAGCTGGCACAATGTGCCGGGTGTCCTAACCTCAGAATTACCCACTGCTGAGATGTGTTCATTTCCTGTGACAGCTAGAACAAATGACCACAAATCTGGTGGCCTACAACAAGAGGAACTTATTCTCTCACAGTTCTGGAAGCCAGAAGTCTAAAATCAGTAGCCACTTGCCCGAAATCAAGGTTTCTCTCTAGGGGAGAATCCATTCCCTGCCTCTTCCAGCCTCTGGTGGCTGCCAGCATTTGTTGGCTTGTGGCCGCATCACCCCAACATTTGTTCATCTTCGTATCACCTTCTCATGTGTGTGTCCAGTACTCCTCTGCCCTCCCTTCTAAGGACATCTTAGATGGCATTTAGTGCCCACCCAAATAATCTGGACTAATCCCCTTTTGTAAATATTCTTATTTATACCTGCAAAGACCCTTCTTCCAAAGAAGGTGAGCTTTATTGGTTCTGGGGACTAGGACCTTGTGTCTTTGGAGGCCATTGATAAGCTTGCCACACTTGCTCTGGAGGATGCAGAGAAAAAGCACAGATCCTCTGCTGAAAGCAGGAGGCAGGGCTGAATGTGAGGTTCTCAGCAGGCATGCACCACCCTGGCACAGGCAGGATGAGCAGTTAGCAGGGGGATTATTGTTGTCCTTGGGAAGGGAGGTGCACTTTGGCCAACTTTTAGCAAGAATTAAATGTGAGATGTTCATTCTTTTATCAAAAAGTTACTGAGCCAATATCTTATGCCCAGGCTTCTGGAACTCACACTCTAGACAAGGAAATGGGTAAAGAGATGATTGTATGTATGTAGCCAATACTGGAGTGGAGGGATGTGTCTCAGATGAGGGCATTTTAGCCCCACCTGGGAAGACTTCTGGAAGGAGGCAAGACTTGAAATCAGGCTGCGTGGTGAAGGAGTTAGCCATGGAGGCCCCAGAGAGGGACAGGGCATCTTATCAGAGCAGCATTTGATCACAAAGCTATGTGATCAGGACTGAATCAGCCTTCTGCCTGCCAAAATTGCCCAGTGGTCATCTTACTGAAAGGCAGGTCAGCTGCTCACTCAAAAGTCAATACTTAAGAGGCTGGCTTGTTGGAAAAGAAAGTTTGCCTTATTTTGGAGGCTGGCAACTATGGGGGAGAAGGTGGGCTCATGTCCAAAGGCACAGTCAGTGGGCAAGAACTTGTAAAGGGGAGTTTCCGGGGTCTATAGGCAGAGGCAGCACACGTACATATAGATGCAAAAACAGCGCACTCAGCTCTGACAGTCTTCTTGACACTGGTCATGTGGTCATCTGAAAAGCGTCATCTTGATTGTTTTGAGCACAGCTGATCTTTCTTTCCAGGATCAGTTTGTTCTCATTTCTTTGAGGCCAGTTCTCAGAATTGTGGCAGCTGATATCATGGTTACAGACTGGTCATCATGTAAGTAACTTCTTCCACCTGATGTGGGTTTCAGTATCTGTAAGACAGCTCACAGGATATGGCTCAGAATATTATCTATAGCCCTTGAAGAAAAACTAAGCACTCCTTGACTTTGTTTAATGATTGTTATCTTGTTTGACTGCTGTCCTTTGCTTCTACATTTTCTCCCTTCTCTGATTAAACATATTCTTTGACTCAAGTCTTTCTATAGACAAAAGGCATGCAGAGAACAGGGAGGGTAAGGATCATAGAGTCCTGCCCTGTTTCAGGTATCTTTAATTCAATCTTAGATGAAGACCCTGGAGTCAGATTTTTGTCTTGTTATTGTTTATGGTGTGCCTGGTCTATTTGCCCCTCATAGCCTTAGTCCTGGGTGAGACCTCCCAAAGGGAGAGCACAGTCTCTGGAGTCTCTGCAGGGGGATTTGGCTCGCCGCCCATTGAATGCCTGTCCTCTGGCCTGTCCAGGTGGCCTGCAGTGGGCAGATGGGCAGGTTGGCTGGCCATGAAATCTGAATGCAAATCGGCTGCTAATTAGAGGCTTGTCAGGTCTAAGCAATCCCGTCCCATAGTGATTTCAGTGTTAATGCACCTTTTCTTTGAAAAATGTAAAAGCACATCCCAGGTTTCTCACAGTGTGAATGGCTTTTCAGTGCTCTTAGAATAGAGTCGCTGGCTGTGAGGTTTTCCGCTCCTCACGTGGCACTCCCATAGTCCTTCCACCAGGTACACCGGCTCTTTCATGCCTCGGTCTTTGCATGCGTGTTACAGTAGGCTGAGATGTGCTTACTCCTATCTGACCCTGCTGTCCACTGTCCACTTCCTGTCTCAGCTTAGAGGATACACCTTTGACTGTATTTACACAGCTTTGATTAAATATGTGTGTGTTAAGTGCCTAATATTTTCCTTCTTGAAGGTAGGGCTCTAAGACTGTTACATGGACCCAGTCCATACCACGCAGCAAACATATGCAAATATATGTTGAGAGGATGAAAGAAAAATAAAAATCAAAGAAAACTTCAGAGGTATTAAAGAAAATGGTTTAGCATTCATGATATGTCCATATTAGATAATAATCTTCAGTCTTAAAGACATCTTGAAAGAATTCCTTTTATTAGAAATGCTTATAATTTGAATGGAAGAAGCAAGATAAGAAAAACTATATGCAGTCTGATCTTAATTTTACAGAATGCATGTATATTTGCTAGAAAATCTATCAATGGATTGTAAAGATTCAGAATAAATGTTGTTTTGTTTTACTTTTTAATTTTTTCCAAGTTTTCATTAATGAGAACATACCACTTTTGTCAAATAAAGTTAAACTATCAGTGAGGCTCCTTTGAGCCATCTGGTGTCTTGGTCCTTTCTTGTATGCAGTCCTAATCTTTTATACACACGTTACAGGCTTACTCAGAATGAATTGGCGGCCCCACTAGAATGATTTAACCAATTAACTTATTCATTAACTGCCATGGTATCTTATATATGCTGGACAAAAGATTTAGAATAATCCTTATTATGGGCTGGACAAAAGGAATATTTGAAATCCTTCTCTCTCATTCCTATCCAGCCCTGTCTCATAGAATTCCCACAGGGACTAATGCCCAGAAAGGGGGGAAGTGGCATTAGTGTCTTTAAAAGGAGATTGAGTTCTAGGCGTGCCCTTAGTCACAGGCAGAGCAGAATTCTCATCAAGTGTGTGTGTGTTGTGTGCGTTTACTAATTTTCCCAGACTTTCACATTCATTACCTTTTCCATAATGCATTCTCAGAGTTTGTTAAAACTTTATTATGCTGTTATGCTTTTCTATATATTACAGCTATTTTAGAAATTAACCTGTCATCGTAGTTCTAACCTATGAAACCACATAATGAAAATTTTAGTAATAATTTCTATTAGTGAGTCTGTGGCAAAACTAGCATCTTCATATAAAATCATTCTAACTCTTTGAAAAAATATTTTGAGAAAGCTTGTATCCTAAGCTTCCCAGGTGTAGTGGTAAAGAATCCACCTGCCAGTGCAGGAAACATAGGTTCAATCCCTGGGGTGGAAAGACTCCCTGGAATAGGAAATGGCAACCTGCTCCAGTATTCTTGCCTGGAGAACTTCATGAATGGAGGAACCTGGCGGGCTACAGTCTGTGGCGGTCACAAAATGTTGGATGTGATTGAGAAACTGAGCATGTACATGTTCTGGATTCAATGATGCCATTTTTGAGTCCTTAAGGACATGATCTAAGATGAATATATATATATATATACACACACACACACACACACACACACACACACACACATTTAAAGGAACTGCGGATGGTGACTTCAGCCATGGAAGCAAAAGACAATTGCTTCTTGGCAGGAAAGTGATGATAAACCTAAACAGTGTGGTGAAGAGCAGAGATATTATTCTGCCAACAAAGGTCTGTATAGTCAGGCTGTGGTCTTCCCAGGGTCACGTATGGTTGTGAGAGCTGGACCATAAAGAAGGCAGAAAGCCAAAGAATTGGTGCCTTTGAACTGTGGTTCTAGAGAAGATTTCTGAAAGTCCCTTGGACAGCAAGGAGATCAAACCAGTTAAGGGAGATAAACCCTGAATATTCACTGGAAGGATTGATGCTAAAGCTGAAGCTCCAGTAGTTTGGTCCTCTTTTGCAAACAGATGACTCATTAGAAAAGTCCCTAATGCTGGGAAAGATTGAGGGCAGAAGGAGAAGAGGGTATCAGAGGATGAGATGGCTTGACAGCATCACCCATGCAATGAACATGAACTTGCACAAAGTCCAGGAGATGGTGAGGGACAGGGAGGCCTGATGTGCTGCAGTTCATGGAGTCGCAAAGAGTCGGACACGACTGGGAGACTGGACAACGACAAAAAGGAAATGTTGCTCAGTCAACTATAGTAGAGAAAAGTCGGAAACAGGATGAGCTAAATCTCTGGCAGTAAGGGAATGGGATTTCCAATAACTGTGTTCACACAGTGGGCTGTCTTGAAAAGGATGGTTTTAAATAATAGGAGATGTATATAGAGTACTTATTGCTATAGATTCAGTTTCTGCATTGGTGTGTGGGTATATGTAAATATATATATATATATATATTTATGTGATTTGTGACTTTGTCACATAAGGATGCAGATGTCTTCCCCACAGCCACCCCAATCCCTTCAAAAGCACATGAGGGGCTTTTCTGCTGATGTCAGAATTAACTATGTATTAATTAACCCCCTTGGATAGCCCTCTACCCTGAATATCATGGAGTACTTGCTTTCCTCTGCTGGGTATACATGGAATTGAAAGTAATTGCTAGTTATCAGACCCTTAAGCTTGGAAATAAATATCATGGCCTTTAACATAATGGGCTTCATGGAGATTACTTTGACCTCCATGGTGCATTGGGCCTTTATATAAAACAATTACTTTAGGAATCAGTCACCTCACCATATTTTGTGCTTTATATTAACGAAAAGGTTTTTCTTTTTTAGATGATAATTTGTAATGTTGGAAAAGATAGAGGAATTTGGTGATCTCATATGCGCTTGCTCCCTCCTTCGTCTTTCCTTCACCATGTTTCACTGCTGGTTTCCTCCTCACCTCCTCTCTAAAGGGAGAGACCACCCACCCATCCACCCACCCACTCCTTCATCCATCTCTTCACAACTCCATTCATCCATCCATCCATCCAGTACATAGTTTAGTGAGGATCTACTATATATCAGATACTGTTCTAGTCACTCCAGATATAACAGTGAATAATGAAAACATTTTTTTATGTATGTGTATGTGTATAGATACATGTATACGTTTGTGTGCTTAGTTGCTCAGTCATGTCCAACTCTCTGGGGCTCCATGGACCGTAGCCCACCAGGCTCCTCTGTCCATGGAAGTTTCCAGACAAATATACTGGAGTGGGTTGCCATTTCCTACTCCAGGGGATCTTCCCAACTCAGGAATTGAACCCAGGTCTCCTGCATTTCCTGAATTGGCAGGCAGATTCTTCACCACTAGCGTCACTTGAGAAGCTTCACATATGTGTATAAATGTCTTTTGTTATACATATTTTTTTTTTCAATTAAAATTTGCACTAATGAACAAAACATACAAAAATTTCCTGTCCTAAAGCATTTGGCCATCTCTTCCTCAGGGCTTTGAAGATGCCTTCATTAATGTACTTTTTTGGCTTCCTGGCTGATTTCCCCCAGGCTGTGGAAGAGGGCCCTTGCACAAGTCAGCTGGTATCTGCCCCACCCAGGCTCACATCCATCTCCCTTACATATCATTATAATACTATAAGTGAGTTTGTCAGGTTCCATGCACTCTCTTTCTTTTTGTCATTTATTGAGAACCTACTGCCTGCTAAGCCCCATAACTTCAGAAGCTTTGTGTCCTACCAAACAAGCATTTTGTTCCCATTTTATAGCAGAGGAAACTGAGATTTAGGAAAGGCAATGACTCATCCATGTTCTCAAAGCTGGTGGATGCAGACCAGGAGTCACACTGTTCTGCTTGATTCTGTTACAGTCCTCTCTGCTTCACCAGCTCAGTGGACGTGAATCTGAGCAAACTCCAGGAGACCGTGAGGGACAGGGAGGCCTGGTGTGCTGCAGTCTACGGGATCACAAAGAGTTGGACATGATTTAGTGACTGAATAACTTCTTCCATCACTGGCTTGGAGGAAAAGATCAGTTCTGATTTCACACATAGTGACATTCGCAGCATGAGATGGGGCAGTGGAGGAAATAGCCCCATCTCCCACCACCGTAGCCCCCTGCCCTGGCTGATTTTATTAGGCGCCCTGGAAAGAGAGAAGCCTGGTTCTACCAGAAGGGCAAGGGCTTTTGCGTTTCTGACAAAACAGCACTATACTCTACCCCCCAGTATATAATTTTAACCTCCCCCTTTTGCGGATTCTCTTATTACATTTTTTTTCTGCAAAAGAAAATGGTCCTGCCATCCAAATCCCATCATATGGGTCCTGACTTTATTACAAACCCTGGGATGTCCATCTATTAAGTATTGGATTGACCTTTTGAGATCGAGATTGGAAAAAATAAAAATAAAATCGCCACTCAAAACATATTTCATCAGCTGGCATAATGACACAAAAGTCATTCTGTCTAGACCATTTTTTGTGACCCTTATAAAAGTCCAGGAAGTTTATCTCCAGGAGGAGCTGGGAGCAGATCAGGAGCTCTGTGGATAGGGCTCTCAAAGGACCCATTCCTGTTTCCAAATCCATGTTCTAGCCCAGACATCTTGAGCTCTTAACCAGTTAATGGCAACTGTCATGCATTCATGACCTCTCATCCCTGAACAAGCTTTCTAAATGCTGTTTAAGAACCATTTGCCCCACTCACTAGGGCAAAAATGTTGCTCTGAGCTTGGGAGGTAAAATGTCCCCTTTTTTTTTTTTTAAGAATTACTGAGTTGGGGGCTGTGGGTGATCACTTATGCTGTGTGTGTGTGTGTGTGTGTGTGTGTGTGTGTGTGTGTGTATACACATATGAAGAAAAAGAAGAAGTGAAGTCGCTCAGTCGTGTCTGACTCTTTGCGACCCTGTGGACTATAGCCTGCCAGGCTCCTTTGTCCATGGGATTCTCCAGGCAAGAATACTGAAGTGGGTTGCCATTTCCTTCTCCAGGGGATCTTCCTGACCCAGGGATTGAACCCAGGTCTCCCTCATTGGAGGCAGACACTTTAACCTCTGAGCCACCAGGTGTATATATATATATATATATATATATATATATATATATATATGTATACATGTCTGTGTGTGTGTGTGTGTGTGTGTGTGTGTATACCCTGGAGGTTTCTTGCCTTTGCAAATAATAACTTACATTGGTTTTAACAGCAGCTCCAATTTCTTTTATGCCTTTTCTCAGGGAACACAACAGAATTAGGGACCACAGTTTCCTAGATTTTTTCAAGTCCATCACAGTGAGGGGTGCTGCTAGGATAGCAGGGGTGAAAAGATTTAGGCTTTTGGGCAGGGCAGACCCTTCATGCAAATTTTCTCCCTCTGGAACAGGGGGTGAGAAAGCCCCTGGAAACCAGAGCAGGGGGTATGAGTGAGTCTTAGGAGAACTTCGAACCAGCTGTGAGCCCTGTGTTGTTTGTTATGCTCTTGTCTTGGCAATGAAGCTCGTCCTGTGCCGGTGAGGGTGATATTTTCTGTATTTCAGAGCCCTAGGACTGAGCCCACAGTGCTTTCTGCGAAGTGACCAAAATCAAGACTGGCTCTCCTCTGGCCCATTTCCTGAAAGTATCCAATAAAATTGTGCCATGAAAGCACCTTGCGACTATAAAGTGATCCCGTGTGTGTGTGTGTGTGTGTGTGTGTGTGTGTGTGTGTGTTAGTCGCTCAGTCATGTCTGACTTATTGCAAGCCCATGGACTTTAGCCCACCAGGCTCCTCTGTCCATGGAATTCTCCAGGCAAGAATACTGGAGTGTGTTAGTTCAGTTCCTCAGTCACGTCCAGCTCTGCAATGCCATGGACTGCAGTACGTCAGGCCTCTCTGTCCATCACCTCCCTATCATCACCAACTCCCGGAGTTTACTCAAACTCATGTCCATCGAGTGGCTGATGCCATCTAACCATCTCATTCTCTGTCGTCCTCTTCTCCTCCTGCCTTCAATCATTCCCAGCACCAGGGTCTTTTCAAATGAGTCAGTTCTTCACATTAGGGGGCTAAAGTATTGAAGTTTCAGCTTCAGCATCAGTCCTTGCAATGAATATTCCTCTAAGATGCACTGGTTGGATCTCCTTGCAGTCTAAGGGACTCTCAAGAATCTTCTCCAACACCACAGTTCAAAAGCATCAATTCTTTGGTGCTCAGCTTTCTCTGTAGTCCAAATCTCACATCCATACATGACTACTGGAAAAACCAAAGCTTTGATGGGAGAGACCCTCAGGAGTGGGTAGTCATTCCCTTCTCCAAAGTATCTTCCTAACCCAGGGATAAAACCTGAGTCTTCGACATTGCAGGCAGATTGTTTATCAGCTGAGCCATCAGGAATGCCCCAAAGTGATCATGCAACATGATTGTCATTCACATTCTTGCGCTTGATGCCAACACGCTAGCCCTGTGTAATTGATCAGCAAGTCAAGCAGTGTTGTCTGGTAGAAATGGCACTGGAGCAGGTCCTGGGACCGAGCTTTCCCTGCTGCCTCTGGTACTCAGTTGCTGGATGATCCTGGGCAAGTCATTTATCTTTCCTGTATCAGGAGAACGGAGACACTTCTAACTAGGTAAGAGTGAGATGGGAGTAAAGGCGCTTTGTATATTGTAGAGGTCTATTTGCATACTCTCTTTCTTTTCTGATCATTTTAATCCCATACTTTTATTTTACCTCTTACCTGCCACTTCCCCTTTGGTATCCATACGTTTGTTTTCTATGTCTGTGAATCTGTTTCTGCTTTGCAAATAAATTCATTTGTATTATTTTTTAGATTTATATATATGTGATATAAGATAATGTTTTATCTGACTTCACTTAGTATAATTTCTAGGTCCATCCTTGTTGCTTATATAACATTATATCATTCTTTTTCATGGCTGAGTAGTAGTCAGTTGTGTACATACCACGTCTTTTCTATGCATTCGCCTGTTGCTGAGCACTTGGGTTGCCTCTGTGTCTTGGCTGTTGCAAATAATGCTGTTATACACATAGAAGTCTGCTCAATGTTATGTGCCAGCCTGCATGGGACAGGGGGTTTGGGGAGATTGGATACACGTACCTATGGATGAGTCCCTTCACTGTCCACCTGAAACTATCACAACATTGTTAGTTGGCTATCAGTTCAGTTCAGTTCAGTCGCTCAGTCGTGTCCGACTCTTTACGACCCCATGAATCGCAGCACGCCAGGCCTCCCTGTCCATCACCATCTCCCGGAGTTCACTCAGACTCACGTCCATCAAGTCACAAAATGATTTTGGTGTTAAAAAGATAAAAATAAAAAAAATGAATGCTGCTATAAACAGTGGGGTGCATGTGTCTTTTCCAATTGAAATTTTCATATTTTCCAGATATGTGCCCAAGAGTGGGATTGCTGGATCATATGGTAACTCCATTTTTAGTTTCTTGAGGAACCTCCATACTGTACCAGTTAACATTCCCACTAACAGTATAGGAAGATTTCCTTTTCTCTGTACCCTCTCTTGCATTTATTATTTATAGACTTTTTAATGATGGCCACTTTGACCAGTGTGAAGTGGTACCTCCTTGTAGTTTTGACTTTTATTTCTCTAACAACTAGTGATGTTAAATATCTTCTCATGTGTCTGTTGGCCATCTGGATGTCTTCTTTGAAGAATTGTCTATTTAGATCTTCTGCCCACATTTTTAGATTGGGTTGTTTGTTTTTTGATGTTGAGTTGTATGAGCTATTTGTACATACTGGAAATTAAGCCCTTGTCTGTTACACTGTTTGCATATTTTTTTCTCCCAGTCTTTCCATTTTGTTTATGGTTTCTTTTGCTAGGTAAAAGCTTATAAGTCTAATTAAGTCCCATTTGTTTATTTTTGCTTTTACTTGTTTTGCCTTGGGAAACTGACCTAAGAACGTGTTGCTATAATTCTGTCAGATAATATTCTGCATATGTTCACTCTTAGGAGTTTTATGACATTATGTCTTATATTTAAGTCTTTAAGCTATTTTGAGTTAATTTTTACGTATGGTGTGAGGGAGTGTTCTAACTTCATTGATTTATGCAGCTGTCCAGCTTCCCCAAGACTGCATGCTGGAAAGACTGTCTTCTCTATTGTATATTCTCATTTTCTTTCTCAAAGATTAACCCAAACGCTGTTGGTGTGTGGGTTTATTTAGGGCTCTGTTGTGCTCCATTGATCTATGTCTGTCTTGGTGCCAGTACTGTGTTATTTTGATACTGTAGCTTTGTAGTGTTGTCTAAAATCTGGAAGGTTATGCCTTCAGCTTTGTTCTTTTTCCTCAGAATATTCTGAGTCTTTTGAGGTTCTGTATAAACTTTAGGAATTATATGAACTAGTTCTGTGAAAAATGTCAGAGGTTATTTGATAGTGGGAAAACTTTAATCTTTTTTCCACTTAATATTATGTTGGCTATAGATTTGTCATAAAGGGCTTTTATTTATTATGTTGAGATATATTTTTTCAATGGGATTCCCTGGTGGCTCAGAGGTAGAGAATTCACCTGTCAATGCAAGAGATATGGATTCAATCCCCAGGTCAGGAGGATCCCCTGGAGAAGAAAATGGCAACCCACTCCGGTATTCATGCCTGGGATGTCCTCTAGACAGAGGGGCTTCTTGCACTACAGTCCATGGGGTGGCTAAACTTGATAAAGGCTTCAAAAGGAAAATCCAAAAAAAAAAAAAAGGGGAAGAGAGGGAGAAATTAGAAAACATAAGCTAAATGCAATGGGAGCACTGAATATGAAATAGAAAAAGTGAAACAAAGTAGATAAAAGTAAACGATCATCACACAATCTGGTTGTTTTTAAACATGGCTGCTCATTAGAAACACATCTGGAGCTTTGGTGAGAAAAAGAAGTATCTGGGCTTTTTTTTTTTTTAATTCCAATATAATTCTGTATGCATCTGGATTTTTAAAAGTGATTAAAGGTTTTGCCAAAGACCTATAAGAATTAAAGAACAAACAAACGAACAGAGATGAACAATATACTAAAAAAGTCAATGGCAGAATAATGAGATAGCAAAACAGAGAAGTGACCTGGAGGACAGAATGGTGGAAATCACTGCCGCAGAACAGAATATAGATAGAAGAATGAAAAAAAAAAGAATGAAAACAGCTTAAGTCACCTTGGGACAACATTAAATGCATCAACATTCACATTATAGGGGTCACAGAAGGAGAAGAGAGGAGATAGGACTCAAGAAAATATTTGAAGAGATAATAGCTGAAAACTTCCCTAATATGGGAAAGGAAATAGTCAGCAAAGTCCAAGGAGTCCGGATAGTCCCAGGCAGGATAAACCCAAGGAGGAATACACTGAGACACATAATAATCAAATGGACAAAAATTAAAGACAAAGGTGAAATATTAAAAGCAACAAGGGAGAAACAACAAATAATATACAAGGGGGCTCCCATTAGATTATCAGCTGATTTCTCAGCAGAAATTCTACAAGCCAGAAGGGAATGGCACAATATATTTAAACTGATGAAAGAGGAGAAACTATAATGAAGAATACTATACCTGGCAAGACTCTCATTGAGATTTGTTGGAGAAATCAAAAGCTTTCCAGGCAAGCAGCGCCACCATACCAGCTTTACAACAAATGCTAAAGGAACATCTCTAGGCAGGAAACACAAGAGAAGAAAAAGACCTATAGAGAGTAAACCCAAAACAGTTAAGAAAACGGTAACAGGATCATACATATCAATAATTACCTTAAATGTAAATGGATTAAATGCACCAACCAAGACATAAAGTGGCTGGGCAGATGAAAACACGTGCATGTATGTGCTTCCACTTGCCACATCACTCTACTTGACCCCCCAAATTGTATGTCATTATTTTATATTGTTAGATTATTCATGTTTCCATTATAGCTTACAGCTGTAATTATCATTTATTTTTTTGTCTGGCAATGATTGTGAAACTTATAAACATCTTTTACTATTGTGGTTCAGTTCAGTTCAGTCTCTCAGTCATGTCTGACTCTTTGCAACCCCATGAATCGCAGCACCTCAGACCTCCAGTCCATCACCAACTCCCGGAGTTCACTCAAACTCATGTTCGTCAAGTCGGTGATGCCATCCAGCCATCTCATCCTCTCTTGTCCCCTTCTCCTCCTGCCCCCAATCCCTCCCAGCATCAGTCTTTTCCAATGAGTCAACTCTTAGCATGAGGTGGCCAAAGTATTGGAGTTTCAGCTTCAGCATCATTCCTTCCAATGAACACCTGGGACTAATCTCCTTTAGGATGTACTGGTTGGATCTCCTTGCAGTCCAAGGGACTCTCAAGAGTCTTCTCCAACACCACAGTTCAAAAGCATCAATTCTTCGGCACTCAGCCTTCTTCACAGTCCAACTCTCACATCCATACATGACCACTGGAAAAACCATAGCCTTGACTAGATGGACCTTTGTTGGCAAAGTAATGTCTCTGCTTTTCAATATGCTATCTAGGTTGGTCATAACTTTTCTTCCAAGGAATGCAGCATCTTACAAATGCATAATTTGGTAGTCCTTTGATCATACTGCATGTTCAATTATATATCCTGTTTTTTGCATGTGATAACCTAAACATTTTTCACAGGGCCCATAAGGGATTGACATATATCCTATCTTGAGAATCCCCAGCCCTGACAATAGCCCCAGCTGGCCAGAGCTCCCCAAGGAGAGACCTTCATCTCACAGGCTGCCCAGGCCTGTACACAAACATGATATAGTGCTGGCGTTCACACAATGGGTGCTGTGCTACAGGTCATTTTAGAAATGTTAATTGTTTAATTCCTGAAATTGCCAGCCCCATGTTGGAGGAGGGAAATTTGCTAAGTGGATGAAGATCTAAAAATTCTAAGATATCTTGGAGGATTCTTATCTAGCAGGACTGTGGCAATTTTACTAGAGCTCAGAAGTCTTTAGGATGGGAGTGCTGTAAAGAAACAGTATTTCCCAGGTAGCCCTAGATCATGGCAGATCAGGCTCTGGACATGGTAATTACTGTGTTAACATCAACGGGGAAACATTTCCATTCCGTTTAGTCGGTTTCCATCTCTCAGTTAACCTCATGCATAGTAGTCCAGGAGCTATTTTGATGTTCCAGGAATCAAGTGTTCTTGCAGTGCGTCTTACAATGCTTGTTTACCTATAAACACACATCACTCTTGGACACATTAAACTCCGGTAATTGTTGGTAGAAGTGGGTGAGATAATTTAGGGTTTATCAACCCCAGGCATAAATTTGAGCCCCAGAAATGTCATCACTTACACTCATTTCCTACTCTTTTTTTTTCCCAACTTGGCAGGATGAGAGAACTTGATGTAAAGTGCTTGTTTTTTGAGGAATGACTTATACCTGCTGACCATGGAGGGCATTTGTGATGATGCTGTATCAGTCTCGTCACTTGGCTGTTTAAAATGTCCTCCACAGGAACTGCCAAGACAGTGGGTTACCACAGGGTAGTCAAAGCAAGAATGATTGAGTCAACTCTTCACAAAAACATGTCTGCAAAACCCTGGGTCCTCGTGTTACTCCAGGTCACAGTGAGGCCAAATAAGACCAAAACATCAGAATTTGAGGCAGAGCAAGGTTTGTTGCAGGGCCGTGCAAGAAGACTGGTGATTCATGGCTTAGAAACCCTGAACTCCCCAACAGCTTTCAGCAAAGCCCTTTTATAGGAAAGGTGAGGGAGGGGCGTGGTCAGTGGTGCCAAATGTCCTGGTGTCAGAGCCTTTTCTAGAGGTCAGATCATGGTCAGGTAACCATGTTCCTGTGAACTTCCACCAAAACAAATGTTAAGATCTGTTCCGACAAGAAAGGGCAATGTTCTGAGGCTCAACATTCCCCTTCCAAGATCCAGGCCCTGGCTAAGGGGAGGGTGTCCCATGGGGCCTGTTAGCTTGCTCTGGAGGATTCATCCAGCACCCAGGCTGGGTCTTTCTGCTAGTGCCCAGACCTGGCTGAGGAGGCAGATCTCAGTGGCCAGGTCTTCAGTCCCTGTTCAGCCATCATCACTGAGGGAGCCAGGTGCCCAGGACCCAGCCAGCCCCTAGTTCCTGAGGCTGCCGTGTGGATCCCGTAGACTGTGACCCGCGGAGATTCCGCCGCCTCTAGGTCTCAGAGGTGGGGCTGGGGGCGAGGTTCACTGCTGCTTCAAGGCCTGCGCCCGGCCCGCGGGCGGCTGTGGCCAGGACCCTGGAGCCCTGCAGGACACAGTCCTCAGCCTGTCTCCCGGTCCTCCAGCTCACCTGCTGAGTTGAGCCTGGACGACCGGGGAGAAGGCTGCGATCTTCCCTTCGGCACTGTCTCTGTGGTGGGGACCAGTGCCAGAAGGATGGTTGATGGAGCGAGACCTGCTTGCACTCGTGGTCTTGCGATAACTGTCTCTGTCCCCCGTGCTTATCACACTCCTAGATGGTTGAGCTGGGACTCAAGGTGGAGTGGAGGATGTCTCCAGGTGATATTTTAGATGGCCCCCCTATGCCCTGAGGGCTTCCCTCATAGCTCAGTTAAGAATCTGCCTGCAATGCAGGAGAAGCAGGTTCAATTCCCAGATGGGGAAGATCCCCTGGAGGAGGGCATGGCAACACACTCCAGTATTCTTGCCTGGAAAAACCCATGGACAGAGGTGCCTGGCAGGCTACATTCCATGGGGTTGCAAGAGTTGCACACAACTTCATGACTAAACCACCACCTATGCCCTGGGGACTGATTGGAGGTTGTCTTCCTCACCCTTCATCTTTATCAACAAGGCCATCTCTGAAGCAGGCTGATGTCAGAGCTGGCCATGAACAGAGGGAGAAACATCCTGACCTTAATCTGCAACACGTGCGCCTTTGGAGACACTTCAAGAGAGCATGCAGCATTTAAGAGCATGCCATTTCTTTGGAAACTTCTAGGTAAGAGACTATAACCCTTAGCCAAGGCACATATTAGCTACTGCCTTGTTTAGTGAGTAGTGAAAGCCACTCAGTTGTGTCTGACAGTTTGGGACCTGCAGCCTGCCAGGCTTTCTCTGTTAATGGAATACTCCAGGCAAGAATCTGGAATGGGAAGCCATTTCCTTCTCCAGGGGATCTTCCCGACCTAGGGATTGAACGTGGGTCTCCTGCATTACAGGCAAACTCTTTACCATCTGAGCCACCAGGCTTCCCTAAGTAATGTTAGTCACTGTCTTCTTTAGTGGGGTGTTTTTAAAAAGGCTGCCCCTGGTCGCTTGATGAAACTACTCCTAATGTGTGTAACCAACACCCCATGTGCTGTTTTCTGGCCTGTGGGCTGTGGCAGGGAGTGGAGAGACAGAAAGAAAGAAGAGGAGGATCTGTGCCTAGGACCCAGGACAGCTTTGTAAAATGAAGATAATACTTGCCTGTCATAGAAGTCTCTCTTCCTGGGATACAGTAGTAGAAAAAAAGAAAAAAAGTATAGATCTCATAATAATATCCACTATGAATATATAGTATGGAAATGGTTGCTGAGAGCAAGCACCAGATCATGCATAAAAGTCCGAAGGGGGAGGAAAAAAAGGATATTGTTCTATTAGATACAAAAATGAATAGGAATGGTTCCGCAGATTAGTTCCTTACCCAATACAGTGACTCTTCCATCATTGAAGACTAACAATAGGGATGCTGGTAATGACCTTGATTCATTTGTGAACACCTCTTCACTGTTTACAAAGCCCTTTCATATCTATTTATCTTCCTTGATCCCCTTAATGACCCCACTAGACAGATATTACAGGGTTTATTATTTCCATCTGATAGGAGAGAAAACTAAAGCTCTGAGGGCTTATGTGGCTTAACCCGGGTCAAACAGTGAGGAGAGTCAGACTGGGAGGCCCAGAAGTGGTCCTTCTCTTCCAGCATGCTGCTGTAGCGGTGGGGGGTGGGGGGGGGGCAATGGTGATAACCCCCACACTTTACTGCAGACTCTGTACATTGGATACTTACTTCACATGCATTTGTTTGTTTGATCTGTACAGAAACCCAAGGGGTAGATATAAGTAGTATCGCTCTTTAGTAGGTGATGAGCTTGATGGTGGAGAAGGTCGTCACTTTCTTCAGTCACTCGACTAGTTAGGGGACTTGAATGCCAGCCTCCAGGGCCCCCCTTATGCTTACCCATGCTCTTGCAGAAGCTGTTAAATACAGGACAGAAAGTTCTCTTTCCTCTCCTTGGATCTCTGTCTAGATGCAGGGCTGGCAGGCACCAGACCATGTGCTTACCTTGCCCAGATGCCCTGACCACTGATGAGTGGGTCACCCCTGCGTGGGTGCCTGGGGCCACTTCCAAAGCTGCAGGTCTAAGGAATATGAGAGGTTCTGCCACACTTGGGCCCCTCAGACCTCCTGGGGTAGAAAATACTTTTCAAATTTTTGCCCCCTGCAAGTTTTTGACTCTGGCTCCTAAAAGGAGCAGAGTAATTTTCATTTCTCATCTTGACAACACTCAGTTGTGTAAATCTGTTCTACTGTGGCCCCGTGATTTATCACTCATGTCTCAGAGAACTCAGGCTTGAGCCAAAGCCCTGATTGTAGCCAGCAAGCCTTGTGACTTGGGCACCTACTTTTATAGGTCTTGGTTTTCCTTCTCTGTAAAATGGGAGGATACTCACCTTCCTCATGTGATTGTTTTATTTTTTATGCTTTTAGGAATTTTAAAAATTACTTTTCTCTGTGCTTTACTTTTTTTAATTTTTAGATCTCTTTCATATTACTATATATTTATGCTATAAATTATTTTTAATTATTTATTTTTAAATGGGTTTTTGGCTGTGTTGTGTCTTTGTTGCTGCATGCTGGCTTTCTCTAATTGTGACAAGCAGGGGCCACTCTAGCTGGGATGTGAGGGTGTCTCATTGAGGTGGCTTCTTGTTGCAGAGTACAGACTCTAGAGCATGTGGGCTCAGTAGCTGTGGCGCATGGATCTAGCTGTTCCACAGCACATGGAATCCTCCTGGACCAGGGATCGAACCTGTGTCCCCTGCACTGGCAGGTGGACTCCTCACCACTGGACCACCAGGGAAGTCTCTATCAACTATTTTTAACAGCTTTGTTGAGATAACATTGGCATAAAATTTGTATATATTTACGGTATACAGCTTGATGCCCGGTATACACATGCCTTGTGAAATGATCACTTGAGTGAGTGAGAGTCGCTCAGTCATGTCAGACTCTTCGCAACCCTATGGACTGTAGCCCACCAGGCTCCTCTGTCCATGGGATTCTCCAGGCAAGAATACTGGAGTGAGTAGCCATGCCCTTCTCCAGGGAATCTTCCCGACCCAGGAATTGAACCCATTCTGCTGCATTGCAGGCCGATTCTTTACCATCTGAGCCACTAGGGAAGCCTGAAATGATCACTACATCAAGCTGATTAACAGATCCACTAATTCTGTATTGTTACCATTGTGTGTGTGTGTGTGTGTGGTGATCTATTCTCATAAATAAATTACAAGCATAGTATTATCAAATATCATCCCCTCTTGTGATTTTTTTTTATAACTCACCAGTACTCTGCGCATGTAGAATATTATTTTCTTCTTGGCGTATTATTTTTAGGACAGGCTTAAACCTCTTGGACTTCAGATTCTGTTTTGTTCTTTGTGTTTTGTGCATTTCATGTGGAGATTATCATGTATCCTTGAGACAGAATGAGATCAGAAAAGGGACAGATTTTGTCCTGGTTTTGTCCTCTGAAACTCCTGTAAATCAGGCCCTTTCGTACCCGGAAACACAAACGTTTGGAGAAAGGCCACTGTGTCACCACTAATTCATCTTCTTCTAAGGAAAATAACAGCAGCTTCATCAAACACTCAGATCAATGGGCTTAAGCTTTGAAACACACAGAGCTGGGCTTGCTTTCCCTGGCTTTGTGTGACTTTGACCTCCCTGAGCCTCAACATCCTCCCTTGTTACATGGCACTGAGTTCTTCTGAAAATCAGAGACAAAATAATACGAACTGGGCAGAGTGTCACTCACTAGCGTTTGCTTCCCTCACCTTCCTTCAAAGGTCCAGGAATTCATTTTATCATGGTGCAGTTTGTCAACCAGCCCTGCCTCCCCTGAACTTCCCTGTCTCTTGGAAGCAACATCTGCTAAAACGATGTCAATAACACAGAGATGCTATCTGATGAGAGCTCCCTATGTTTCAAGCAGGGTAGAGTGCTCATGTAACTTTTTAAGAACTTTAATTTCCAGTCTAGGGGATCGTTATTATAAACCCATTTTGTAAGCAGAAAAACTGAGGTTATGGAAAACACCATACCCTAGATTTAGCTGCTGTGAACACAGAAGTATGAACCTATATTATATCCTGAAGGTTGGCAAGCTACTTTTTATAAAGGCCTAAATGGCAAATGTTTTAGGTTTGCAGGTCACACAATTTCTATCATAACTTGCTGGACTCTGCCTTGTAGAGGAAAGCAGCCTTAGAGGATGTGTAAACAAATGGATGTGTCTGTGTGCCAAGAAAACTTTATGCATAAAAGCTAGCCGGCTGGATCTGGTCCGTGGGCTAGAGTTTGGCAACCTCTGGTATAAACCACTGTATTGTTCTCTCAATTCCCTCTTTATTCCTTCTTTTAGTTTAATTGTACATCTCTGGCTGGTTGATCATGCGTATCTCCTTTGTAGCTTTGCTTGGCAGTAGGTATATAACCTGTAAGCTATTTTTGTAGCATTTCTGATTTATCTGATGGATTGTAAGTGTTTTTCATGTACCAGGCAGCACGTCAGCTCATTTATAAACCATGATGCATTAGAGATCGTCACAGCTCCAGGATGGTGTGTTTACAGAGTAACAGATGAGGCTTAGCAAGTCTAAGCAATTCAGTGTCTCGGGTGTCAGGTTCAAGGCAAAGACTATTTTTTCCCCAATAACCACATTAAAATCCAGTCTAGAAACGAGATTGCTTAGATCAGAAAACCCTCCTGGGCTTGACCATTAGAGCAAAGACACTCTCTGTCTACAAATCATCACCAGGAGCCTTCCCTGCACTGTCATTTTAGCAGGTATGTTTGAAGGGAAGGAAAATCCCCAAAGAAAACATTAAAACTACGGATGGTCCTCACATACAGGGGTTCAACTTAAGATGGTGTGACTTTGCGATGGTGTGAAAGCAACATGCGGTTCAGTATACTTTGAACTTGGAACTTTGATCCTTTCCAGGCAGGTGATGTGCTGTGTGATACCGCCTGGTGGTGTTGGCTGGTGGCAGCCACGGTCCCCAGCCAGCTACGCAGTCATGAGGCTGAACAACAGATACAGCCGTCCTTCCCTTTCAGTACAGTATTCGACATCAGCCCTTTACTATAAAATAGGCTTTGGGTTAGATTATTTTGCCCAACTGTGAGCAAATGTAAGTGTCCTGAGCACGTTTAAGGTAGGCGAGGCTAGGCTGTGGCGTTCAGAAGGTTAGGTATGTAAGTACATTTTTGGCTTATATGTTCAATTTATGAGGGATTTTAGGGACATAGAGCCATTGTAAGTCGAGAAAGATCTGGAAAGTAAACTCAGTTGAAACGCCAGGTTGGGGGGTGTCAGAGGCAGAGATGCTCTGGTCCCGGGAGGGAGTTGTGTGGCGTTCATGCTGTTTCCTCCCACTCTCCTGCCCATGGTGGGCATCCTCGAATGTGCCCTCCTGCTGGCTCGTCCTTGGTCTCCCCTTGCCTAAGGTAAAAGTCCTTAGGGCCCAGAGAGATCCGTGCTCTTTCCCCCCCATTAACCTCTAACTCAGAGGTACGTTTATCCCAGGATTCAGGAGCCGATCTTGTCTATCCATCACCAGCCTGGCTGGACCGGGGTTCCCAGCCACGTGGGTCCCTCTGTCGTTTTCCTGCCTTTGCCTCTTTCTCTGGTCCCCCTCTCTTCCCTCATATTGCCTTTATCTTATCTGCTTCTTTAAGTTAGAACTTGGAGCTGATGCATACTAAATGCTCAAAAACCTTAATGTGTTATGAGTCCATTTTTATGTCTGTTTCCTGCTGTTTGCCTCTCTCTCTCCTTCCCTCCCTGTGCCGTTTCTTCCCTTCCTGCTTGCCTCTTTTTCTTCCTGGAGGAAACTCACAGAGGCCAGCAGGGAGTCTGCTGCAGGACTACCCTGCAGGCAAGCAGGGAGAGCCACGGTGGGCTCCCCCTCTCCCGCCTCCCTGCCTGGCCCAGGCCTCTCTGCCTGGAATGCCCCCCACCCCTAATCTTCAGTGGGGACTGTGCACATCCTTCCTTCTGTCAGCAGCTCAAACAAATCAATTAGCTGCAGGCAGTCACGCTCTGTGGCTTTCTCTGTTCCCACAGATGTCGCCTGGGCCGCGGTGTAAAGCACCCATTTAGAGAGAGGAGGCCTGTTGCATGGAGCTTGGGCCTGACTGAGGCAGAGGAGACAGGAGGGAGGAGGGCCCTCGGTTCGGGGGTTGAGGAGCCCTGGGAGCTCTGTGGTGCTGGAGAGCTGTGGTCTTACCCCTGGTACACTGACTGCTGCCGATTGCATTTGGGTTGAAGATTCAACGAAAACTGAGCGCCTTTTGGCAGCTGGGGTCACCCCTCACCATATGCCTCTCCTTCCCACCCCTTAGTGCTTTCCGTTCCTCCAAGCAGGGCTTGCTGCAGCCTCCTGACTCATCCTGGCAGCAGCAAGACTGGAAAAGAAGGCGAGAAATTGACATATTTTGGAGATGTTCAGGAGCAAGGCTCCCCAGAATTCAGTGTCAGCTGGAGGACTTTTTTTTATTAGTCATCTGCTCTGTGGCAAATATTATTCCTGGAATCTTAACTCACATGATCTCACTTCAGTTTATGAAATAGGTAGTGTTACCTTGACCATACAGATGAGAAAACTGAGGTTTCATTTGGATTTCAGGGGTGGGGAAAGAAGAGGAAGCAGAAGGTTTAACTTTGTTTCCATGAAGCCAGCCCAGGGCTTCATCAGCCTTCTTGGCTGCAAGCAAAGCTTGTTGGACCTTTTTTTTTTTTTAAAATATCAAGCTTTATTAAAATATAATTTACATATAATAAAGTACAATTGGATTAGTTTTGACAAAGGCATATAGTCTTGAAACCATCAATACAGTATAGACAAAATACTTTCATCACTATTTGGCTCCAACCAAGGCTTGCTGAGCCACTGGGGGATCCTACCATCAACAGAAAAACAGATATCAGACGAGAAATAGGCTTGGTGTGGGGAAGGTGATTTCTCTGGATATTTATTTATTCAAAAGATACTTATCAGGGACCTTTGATATTCCTGGCAGTTTCCCATTATGTGCCAGAAATCCCTGTCCTTATGGGGCTTTTGTTCTAGTAAGAGAGACAAACAGTAAGCAAAACAGATGAATGAATGATACCATGTAGGAGAAGGTGATAAATGAAAAAGAGAAAAAAGTGGAAATAAGGAGACAGTGTATTAAAAAGCAAAGTAAGGGTTTAGCTTTTCCTCTGAATGAGTTGGGTACCACTGGTGGTCTCCAAGTGGAGGAATGTCATGACTGGTAGAAGTTTTAATATGATTACTCTGCCTACTGAGTGAAGAACATGCTAAAAGGTGTGCTGATCATGGCCAAGGGGAGGAGCAAAAATTAGGAGGCCATTACAGTATTCCGGGCAAGGGTCGTGGTGTTGAGAAAGGGGGTCACCTGCAGAGACGCCTGGATGGTTGACACCAAACAAGTGATCCCTCTCAGTGGGGCATCTGGGACCAGCACATAATTCACATTTGTTGATCAAAGAGAGAAAAATCCAGGAGGCTGGAGAACTTTTTCTTAGTGTGTTCTGGAAAGGCAGCCCCATTCTGAAGGGTCAGAAATAGACATGTCCTTCCTAACACAAGTCCCAGTTACCCATGAACTGTCTTATATTCTTCAATATCCTAGAAGCTCCCTGAGGGCAGGGACCATGTCCACTTTGTCTCTTTAGTCCCAGAGCCCAGTTCAGGGCCCAGGGCACAATGATAGTGCGTGGTGAGGTTGGATGAGACACAACAGCTTGATCTCCATGCAGACTGAATTTACTTGTCCCTGGACCCAGACTTGAGACTTAGCAATTCTCAGGCCAGGATGGATAGAATATGAATTTTCTTCCTGGTCCACCATCTACCCACTCTGTGAGTCTGGGCCATGTTTCCATATCTATAAGTGAAGGTCAGTCATTCCCCCAGCAATGTGAATATTCCCTGCCCAGAATGTATCTCAGAGGAACCTTTCCTGGCTGCTCACGACAATTCTCTCTTTCTTCCCTTTTCCAGCTTTATTTTTTCTTAACATTTGCCAGTATTTCTTTACTTACATTTTTCTTTATTTACATAAATATTGTCTGTCTCCCCTGCTAGAGCAGAAACCCCATGAAGGGAGAGGGTTTTGTGTGCTTATTCGTTGTTAAACCCCTTGGCACCAAAAACATGCCTGGTACATAGTGGAGTCGCTCAGTCGTGTCTGACTCTTTGTGACCCCATGCTCTGTAGCCTACCAGGCTCCTCTGTCCATGGGATTCTCCAGGCAAGAATACTGGAGAGGGTTGCCATTTCCATGGAAGGAGCTAAATTTGTATTTATGAATGAATGATTATAGAGGCTTAGCCCAATAATCTCTGAGTTTTTAAAGATGCCTTACAAACCAAAAGGGACAAAATCAATGAAAGGTACTAGGGCTATTTTTATAAATGTGCTTCACTCTAGTATAATCCTGACACTGCCCACATTTTTCAAGGCAAACATGGATGAGAATTTTTTTTTCTATTTGGTTTTCTTCAAAGAGAAGAATTCTAGCACCCTAACTTTAAGAGAATTTCCAGGTATGGAATTCAGTGATGGATCCTCATCTCCTAGCACCCTTACACAGGAGCCACTCACCACGTGAAAGGTGACAGTTTCCAGTGGGGGTGCCAAGTGACAGCGGTAAAGACGAGGCTGAGATGGATGGTGAGGACGGAGGACGAGACCTTCCCGGGTGGATGAGGATAGAGCAGGAGCAGGAGGCAGAGAGCCCAGGGGAGGTTCTCCCTTGCTATGCATCCTGGGCGAGCCACTCCCCTCTGAGCCTCATTTCCTCCATACACTGAGGGGACTGACAAGACCCCTTCCAGCTCTGTCATCCTGGGGCTTACATTTACAATTGGGCACAGAGAGGATAGTAACGATCATTTATTCATTTTTTAATATAAATTTTAATTAAAGTGTAATAGGCTTACAATATTGTGTTAATTTCAGGTGTATGAAATACTGATTCAGTATTTTTGCAGATCTGCATTATAGGTTATTACAAGTAATAGATATAATTCCTTGTGCTGCATAGTATATCTTTGTTGCTTAACCAGTTTTACATATAATAGTTTGTACCATGAATCCTAAACCCCTAATTTGTCCCTCCTCCCTTCTCTCACCCCTTTGGTAACCCCAAATTTGTTAGCTGCGAGTCTGTGTCTTTTTTGTGTATGCATTCATTTATACTGACTTTATATTTCACATATAAGTGGTATACAGTATTCGTCTGCTGACTTAGTTCACTAAGCATAATATTCTCTAGGTCTATCCCTGTTGCTGAAATAGCAAATGAAATAGCAAAATTTCATTCTTTTTATGAACTGAGTAGTATTCTATTCTCTCTCTCTCTATATATATATATATATATACACACACATATATATACATGTATATAGACACACACACATATATGTCCCATCTTCTCAATCTTGTTCATCTGTTCATCTGTTGTTAGACATTCAGTTTGCTTTCATGTCTTGGTTATCAAAATATATAGTGCTGATATGAATGTTGTGATGCATGCATCTTTTCAAATTAGTGGTTTCCTTTTTTCTGGATATATGGCCAGGAATGGATTTGCTGGGTCATATGGTAATAACTACCATTTACTGAGCAAGTCCTTGGGCTAAGAATTTTATATTATATCATCTAATCCTTACTTTAATTCATAGATAGGATTGTAATTATTTCTATTTTCCAGGTGAGGAAACTGAGGCATTTAGAAGATAAGAAACTAAGGTCATTGCATTAATCAGTTCAGACTGCCATAACAACATACATTATGGGTAGCTTAAACAACAGAAATGTCTTTCTTACAGTCTTGGAGACTTGTCCAAGATCAAGGTTGCAGCTAATATGGTTTCTGGTGAGGGCTCCCTTCCTGGTTTACAAATGGTCACTGTCTTGCCATGACCTTGCCTCACACTCCCTCTGTGCATGCAGATGGAGAGAGCCCCCTGACCCTGCACACACACACACACACACACACACACTCACTCACTCACTCTCTCTCTCCCCCTCTCTCTTCTTAGAAACCCGCTAACTCTGTCTTGACGTGCTCACCCTCATGACCTAATCTAACCCTAATTACCTCCCAAATTCCATCTTCAGATACCTTCACACTGGGGTTAGGACTTCAGTAAAGGGATTTTGGGTGAGATGACATAAACATTCGGTCCATAATAGTCACAAAGCTAGCAAGTGATAGAACTTAACCATGGTCGTTTTGGCCCCTCACTCTCACTCTGAGGCATCTTTCATGATCCTTCCGCTTAGATACCAGGTACCCATCAAGAAGTTTCTCCTGGACTGGACGGTCCTCTGGGACACAGCTAGTGTCTGCAGTCAGAGGACAGCCTCCACGAGCTCGGAGGACACAGGAATGTTGTTCACCGCTATGTCCTTAGCAGGCAGCCTCGTACCTGAGAGAGAATCAATATTCACTATAGAAATAAACGACTGTTAAAGACTGGCAGCTATGGTTGGATATAAAAAAAATAAAAATGGTTTTGGGGAGCTCCTTAACAACTCAGTGGTTAGGATTCTGCTCTTCCAGTGCAGGGAGTGTGAGTATGATCTCCGGTTAGGAACCTAAGATCCCACAAGCTGTGCCGCATGGCCTCCCCCCAAAAAAGAATTTGTCCGTATATCCTGGGAAGATGGGCCCCTTGAGGTTTCATCAAGAAAGTGAGGTAACAGCAATAAACATCTGATATATGCCACATTCTCCCAGCTTCTTTTCACATATTGTACTTCATTCAAACCTCACACCAACCCTGAGATAACATTCTTCTTTTTATAGACAAGGAAACAGAGACTGATAGAAGCTCAGAGCCACACTTGCAAAAGGTCACATGGACACCTGGAAGGTGTGACTGCTGGCAGGCCCCGCCTACAAGCAGAGTGGATTCCAAAGTGCTGGGAGAGCAGGGTCTTCTGGGGGAGCACCGAAGCCAGCTCCCACCCCCTCCTTTAGTGTGAAAGGAATCCTGGCCCTAAAGCCAGGTGGTCACCCTGATCTCTTTCATTATCTTTGAATTCACCGTGGGGAAGAGACGAGTCAGCATCAGTTTTTGGAGCCTTGCCCTCAGACCTAAGCATAGCAGGGGCTGTTCAGAAAGTGGAGAGGAAGCCACGAGGGTTTGGTACAAGGTAGCCCCACAGTCTCTGCAGGACCAGAGCAAAAGTTTCATTGAGAGGGCCAGACCGGGGCTGGGGAGAGGGCTGCAGGCCCTGCCTTGGAAATTCACTGGCATAGCAGGAGATACATCGTGGAGACTAATGGAGTGTATGGAGGCTAAATCACAACCCTTCCACCCCCTCCACCCCACCACACACACATGCACACCACCATCATTTGATCATGCCACCTCTGATTTTGAAAGAGAAAGGCAATCTCTGAGACACGGTCATCCAGTGATGGATAAACTGAAGTGGGGAAGAAAGGAAGACCCAGGATAGAGCCTCTGGAGAACCTGTGCAGTTGTGGAGACCTGTTCAAAGGCAGGGGATTGGTGGGAAAGGGAGAAAAAGAGAAGAATGAGACAAAAATGGATGAAAATCATCACAAGACCAGGGCTTGGGGCCCGGGAGGAAGCAGAGGTCACGGGGATCTTCTCCATTTGCTCAGCTGGCTTCGTGTGGCTATAGGGTTGCAAATCACTTTCAGATGCTTCATTTTATGAGCTCTTCACTCTGGCCCTGCGGGAGTCAGAGGAAATGATATTATGTCCATTTTATAGATGAGGAAAGTGATATTGTCAGTGGTTAAGGGGCTTTCCCAAGAAAGTTACTAGGAGACAGAGAGGGAGGTTGAATTTGTTTGTTCACCTCTGGTTATTCTTGGCCTCCCCTCATGGCAAGAAGTGACTTACACTAAGAATTTGTCTTTGCAAACTGGGATGTGTGCGCTTCTTTTGCAGATGTGGTAACAATGACGGCAGCAGCTCCAACCCCCACACCCCACTCCATCCACACACATTATTACTAAGGCTGCTACTGCCGCAGCCATAATTAAGTGCTTATGATGTTCCAGGCATCAGGCTTGACACTTGTTTGCACTGATTCTCAAACAACCCTGGAGGTAAGGATTGCTCTTCTTGCCTTACAGATGAGGTGGCCCGGGTGGAAAGAAAGAGACTTACCTTGAGTTTGAGGGGAACTGTTTGACTTACATCAAAGCGATGTGTCTCAGACTCTACCTGAATCAACAAATGGCATTCCTTTTCATTATGCTTAATGATCATTGCTCTTGGGAAGAGGGTAAAATGTTCCCTGGGGGGTTACAGCTCCTTGCATGATGGAATAAGCCAGAATGGACTTCAGGGTTTTCTTTAGGATTGTCTTTTCTTGACGTCTCCTAAGACATCCAGGTTGAAACAAATTGTCCAAAAAGTTAGGACACTTTCTAGGGACAATCTCTTTTCTGTCAACTACCTGGAGTTATGTTGTTATTTTTTTCCTGGGGAAGGAACCAAGAGCCTGGATTTCGGTAGTTCCCAGGTGATGCTGACCTGCTGATTTGTGAACCACATTTAAGTAGTAAGGGGTTTATCTCTAAAATCCTTTGAGGTCAGTAAGTCCATTTGGAAGTCCTAAATACACCCATTAAAATATTTGTGTGTGCTGTGGCCCTGATATCTGGCTTATCTGGCTAAATGATTGAAATTCTTGATAAACGCTTATAATAACAGATGCAGTTCAAACAACTGTGTGCAAGAAACATCCCAACAAAATCCACTCACTGTTGTGTTAGTTTTGTTCTTTTATAGATGAGGAAATTCAAGCATAGAGAGGTAAATTCACCTAAACTCGTATAGCAAATAAGTGGTGAGACTGGAATTTGAAGTCTAATCTTCCTTACTCTGAAATGTGCTTTTTCTACACATGAATATAACCTTACTTAGTACTTGAGAGATGAAGGCTCTTGATGCACTAGGCCATTATTTCTCTGCTTTATTGTAGAGATACAGTGGAGAAATGTGTCTTTCAAATTATTGAGACCCTTGTTGATGCTAATTCTTATCATCAAAAATCAAATAACAATAAGTGGAAATTTAGTGACACTAATAACGTGAAGAAATCAAGAGGGTAAGCATGTAAATCAGGATTTAAGCAAAGCATAACATTTGTAATCATGCCATATAAATACAGGAGCAGGAAAACCCAGGAACAATGGATATCCATTGAGAAAAAAGCCCATGGCGTTAGAGAAGAATGAAATAGAGAAAAAAACACCAGCGTTGCTTGGCTCCACTCCCTCCCCTTTGGGTTCAGAAAATAGAATTGAGACAACACCAAAGGGGGTGGATAAAGAGTTTGAACAATGAATACACATTACCAGCATCAGCTGGGTATCTTGTTAACATTAACCTGATACATTGCAAGTGAGCTGCAGTTAGAACAGTAATTACAGTAAATAGAATCCATTTGGAATCCTCAAGCAAATATGAGCTGGGAAGAAAGATGGGCTGAAAAAAAATCCATTACCCTTTGGAAGTTATGGAGGCTTTGGATGGCAGCGGTTTCTGCTGTGAATTGCATCTGACTAAGATGCGCAACTTGAATGAATCTTTTTCAGCTCTCAAGTGCATTTAGATGGTAAATAAAATGAATTATCCAACCATTCCAGCCAAATGCAGTTTCCCTAAATATTTGTCTTGGTAATTTAGGAAGAAAATCTAGGTAGAATTGGGAAGGTGGCCTGTCTGCGCTGCTTCCTGCTTTGGGCTGATGGTGTTTCATAGAAAAAATGAAATGGGGTTCATCTGGAAAGGTCAAAAGTAAAGGCCAAGGAGGGAAGGGAGCAAGTAGAGAAAGATTCTCAGCCTTTCAAAGTGGTCTGCATTCCTTTTGATTATTATTTACTTAAAGGATTCATCTTCTGTTTCTTGTTTTAGTAATGTTATTCATGTATTTAGTGGGCTGTGCTGGGTCTTTGTTGCTGTGTGGGCGTTTCTCCAGTTTCGGGGAGCAGGATTGCTCTCTAGTTGGGGTGCGCGAGCTTCTTGTTGTGGTGACTTCTTCTGTTGTGGAGCACAGGCTCCAAGACGTACGAGCTTCAGTAGTTGTAGCACGTGGTCTCAGGAGTTGTGGCTCACAGACTCTGGAGCCCATGGGCTCACTCGTTGGGGTACACGGGCTCAGTGGTGCACAAGCTCTTTTGCCCCGCAGCATGTGGGATCCTCTTGGCCCAGGGATCTAATCCATGTCTCCTGCACTGGCATGCAGATTCCTATCCAGTGAGCCACCAAGCAAACCCAGGCTGCACTCTCGAGTGTTGGTCAAAGAGGAGTTTCATTTTCAAATACTCCAGTGCCAGTCCACCATGGCCTGACACCAGCCTCTTCTGTGGGCATCTGACTGCAATCCTCTCCTGACATCTGTTCTTAAAAGCTCTGTAGTGGCAGCCAACTCAGCCATATGAGACATCCCACGGGTTCCTGTCCTTTTCATCCCCTGGCTGGCTTGACCCTCAGCCCCTCCCCCTCTTCCCAGGCACTGACCTGTGTGCCCGGGTCAGACTCTCTTCCCTGGTTTCCTGACCTCACCTCCCCCAACGTTGGAAAAGAGTCAGCTTTCCTTGATCTCAGGTTCAAGGAAGCCTCATGCTCTGAGTGGCCTCCCATTACCACCCACATGAGTAATGGCCCAAACCTCAGGAGTGCTGAGTCTAGAGACTGGGAATCGTTGGCAACATAACTGAGTTTCACATGTTCATTCATTCAAGTCGTTTATTAGGTGCCCCTCTGCCCCAAGTCTGAGACTGTCTGAAACATATTTCTCACTGTGGGGTCTAGGATGCCCCACTGACAGGAGGCTGGCTTAGAATAGGAAGAAGATACTGGTAATCAGAAGGAATAAGCACGGAAATGGCATCTCTCTGAATGCAGCTGGGCATTGTAGGGGGAGCCCTAGACCTCATATGTGGTCTTCATGCCATCCGAGAAGGGCGTGGAGGACCCGGGCCCCAGTGGGTCCAGGCACGAAACCTGAAGGACCCCAGGAGGCTGACCTTAGACATCTTCCTGTTGCTTTAGTGCCAGGATGAGAGCTAATTAGCATTGATAACAAGCTCATTAGTTTTCCAAAGAGCACAGAGAAGGGAGAATTGAAGTGCGAATGGGAGGAAAGAATTCTCTGGTCTCCATTCAATTTTTTTTTTCTTTCATATTTAGCTATCCTATCTCATCAAACTACATACACATTAGGATGGAGTCCCTTCTTAAAAAGGTGAATCAGGGCCATTTTTATGACATATAAGCTGAATTCTAAACAGCCTAGTCTATGTTTTATATAGGTTAACATGCATGCTACATTTAAAAAATATTTTTATTGCTACGAACTTTCCTCTTCGCACTGCTCTTACAGTGTCCCACAGGTTTTGAGTTGTTGTGTTTTCATTTTCATTAGTTTCTATGCATATTTTGATTTATTTTTTGATTTCTTCTATGATTTGTTGGTTATTCAGCAGTATGTTGTTCAGCCTCCAAATGTTGGAATTTTTAATAGTTTTTCTCCTGTAATTGAAATCTAATCCTACTGCATTGTGGTCAGAAAAGATGCTTGGAATGATTTCAATTTTTTTTTAATTTACCAAGGCTAGATTTATGGCCCAGGATGTGATCTATCCTGGAGAAGGTTCTATGTGTGCTTGAGAAAAAGGTGAAATTCATTGTTTTGGGGTGAAATGTCTTATAGATATCAATTAGGTCTAACTGGTCTATTGTATCATTTAAAGTTTGTGATTCTTTGTTAATTTTCTGTTTAGTTGATCTATCCATAGGTGTGAATGGGGTATTAAAATCTCCCACTATTATTGTGTTATTATTAATTTCCCCTTTCATACTTGTTAGTATTTGTCTTACATATTGCAGCGCTCCTATGTTGGGTGCATATATATTTATAATTGTTATATCTTCTTCTTGGATTGATCCTTTGATCATGATATAGTGTCCTTCTTTGTCTCTTTTCACAGCCTTTGTTTTAAAGTCTATTTTATCTGAGATGAGTATTGCTACTCCTGCTTTCTTTTGGTCTCTATTTGTATGGAATATCTTTTTCCAGCCCTTCACTTTCAGTCTGTTTTTGTCCTCTGTTTTGAGGTGGGTCTCTTGTAGAGAACATATATAGGAGTCTTGTTTTTGTATCCATTCAGCTAGTCTTTGTCTTTTGGTTGGGGCATTCAACCCATTTACATTTAAGGTAATTATTGATAAGTATGATCCTATCGCCATTTACTTTATTGTTTTGGGTTAGAGTTTATACACCCTTTCTGTGTTTCCTATCTAGAGAAGATCCTTTAGCATTTGTTGGAGAGCTGGTTTGGTGGTGCTGAATTCTCTCAGCTTTTGCTTGTCTGTAAAGCTTTTGATTTCTCCTTCATATTTGAATGAGATCCTTGCTGGGTACAGTAATCTGGGCTGTAGGTTATTTTCTTTCATCACTTTAAGTATGTTTAGTGAAAATGAGTATACTGCCCAAAGCAATCTATAGATTCAATGCAAT